>JASXSY010001865.1:0-147168 GCA_034509805.1 Sipha maydis | reverse complement strand
AGTTTTTGCAAAGTAGTAGTCAAATTCAGTTCTAGATCTGATTTATTATTTGACAAAATATTTTTTATAATTATTTGAAAAACACATAATTTAAAATATATTCAACATTTAATTAAATATTTTATCTAATTTGTAAATCACATTTTTTTTTTATGGATCAAATGTTATGTAATGGATGTTAAAATATAGAATTAGAATATTTATCATCGTAATATCCTATGTAATACTAGGAAATCATTTTTCTCTCAAAAAAGTTTGTAATAACAAATATTCAATAATATTTTGTTATATTTATATATTAATCTATCAATAATATCTATATATTGATTAAAAAATATATAAATATTAAGGTTTTTATTGTATTTGCTTACTACAATTTATTGGAAACCACAGTGGTTTTGAATTTTGCGCATACAGTATACTATAGGCGAACGCATAGGTACATATATAGTATACATATGTGCATATGGTCACATTTGTTTTCTTAATTTTATTTAATCAGTATAACTGATAATCCATTGAACTGTGCTATACATTATATCAAGAAACATAGAACTTAATAATACACTAACTTGTACCAATAAATATTAATAAAAATTAGTAAAAACTGCTGTGAAATGTATTCGTTTGAAGTAGAAAAGTATCTGTACAAAATGGATATTTACAAATCATTAAAATGTGTACACATTGTTAAAATCATAAACATGCTGCTTAATCAATCATTTATCGACAGTTGATATTAATATTCGAATTAATGACTTTGAACATGAAATAAAACGTACTATGAATGTGCCGCCGCTTACGGAAAGGCTGACCTGCGCCCGAGTGAAACTAATGTTAACTCCACCTCGCCGCTCGTTCCGTCCCGTCACTATTTACACCGTACACACACACACACACACATACACACACACACACACACACACACACACAAAAAAAACACTGCGTCAACATCCAAACGTGAAATAGTTCCTTGTTATTATTACTATTATTATTATCGTCAATATTATTTTAAATAATCTTATTATTATTATTGGTCGATAATAATAATGGACAAGATGAGAGAAAATAGACCGAGATGATTTGGGCATGTGATGAGGTGAGAGTAAACAAAAGCAGTAATAGTGTGTATGAAAATGAACGTCGAAGAGAAAAAAAGTGGACAAAGACAAAAAAAGAGATGGTTGGATACGATTGAGAGCTGTCGGTGTGGTGTTGGTGACGAGGAAAATCGAAACGAGTGGAGGTTTAGGACAACAGTGGCCCCGAATAATTGGGAGAAAGGCGAAAAAAAAAAGAAGTCAATATGTAAATATTACGACGGCTGATGAGTACCAACACGAGACGAAACGTATACTTTTATACATCTATGGTAGGGTCACACGACCGTTGGAAAAACGGACGTTACGACGGACGTTATAACGTCCGTTGTTGTATAATATTATTTTAAATATCACTGGTCACACTCGCGACGTCCGTTTATTTTATCGTCTTCGACGTCCGTTATACGCTACGACGTCCGTCGGCAGCGCTTATCGAGTTATTTTTGGTTTTATTTTATTGTAAAATTTATCAAATGAGCTTTGTGACATACGAAAATAATTAAAAAACTTCTAGGTATCGGCTCTTAAACAGTTATATAATTTATAAAATGCAACAGTTAATATTCTTTCACTGTTTATAGGATGAACCCACTATTTTCGCTGTATGCGTTTTTTTTTTTCGTAATACTTTTAAGGTGGGAACACAAAAATAGCGGTTTCTACATCATTCATTGACACGACGAAAAATGACGAACCATAACAACTTTTTTCTACGATACGTCGCGTGTCACAACCGCTCCGCGGACGGTTATATTTTGGTACATTACTGTTTTGCCTTCCCCCCTCCCGTAAGCGGCCGCCGCGACATTGGTAATGTCACAAGTTGCAACGGTTGCGCGCGCACGGGTTACAACAGTAGTGCACACACGCAACAAGCATTCGGTATAGCACCGTCGATGTTGTACGGCTCGCGCACGAACGGGTCGTCGGGCGCGTATGTTTTACCATCACGTTTGACTTCGAAGCATTTTCGCCGTGTTATCATCGTCCTCGCCGATAACCGTTGCCGAAACCTGTTGGGCTTCCGTCCGCTGTCGTTCCCTCCGCCGCCGCCGCCGCCGGAACAATACCCAGAACCGTTCCACAGGACCACTCGGTTGTTCGTATAAATATATACATATGCTTTTCGGAATTTGATTTATTTTCAACTTTTCATTTTAACATGTATTGAAGATATAGTGAAGACGCTCTGTTAGGACTGCTCGATTATTTTTTTTACCACTCGATTATTAATTGGACGTTTTAATCGATTACTTCGATTAATCGAAAATTAATATTCAAACAGATTAAATTTTTTTTTTTTTTTTTTAATGACTGATTGACCGATTAATCGATTCTTTTATTATGGATAAATTAATTTCTTAACTTCTACAAAATTTTAAACAAGATTTGCAGGGTAACATGTAGACGTCTACTTTATATTACTCTTAATACATTCCAAATCATAAATATAATATAATATAATTATTATTGATATAATATGATTACATTATTTTGATTGATCGAAAATTCAATTATTTGATCAATCGAATTTCGATTATTTGACGATTAATCGTAATAATAAATAATTAAATTTATAAAAACTGTAAAATAATCGATGAAACAAAATAATAATCGCAGTAATCGATTAATCGAAATAATCGAACAGCCCTACGCTCTGTGTCAATTATTTTTTTGTTTTATATCTGAAGGGATTAGTAGTAGTCGTACTTTGGTATCTCAAGACATAAGTCCCCCACTGTAGGATATACTAAGGTACAGATACAGTATTTATAACATCATAATATATTTACATGTTTATTGGTGGGTTTTAATTTGTGCGCATTTACCATAACTTATACAGATTGCATAATTGCATTTTTAACAGATAAAAATTGAAATCTACAATAATTTTAAAATTTATATTATATACATATTTGTATACATATGTTCTATGTGTTATGTATGTATTGTAAGTATTGTATGCACTATGTATTCGTACTATTTTTGGAAATCAGTGTTTTAAATATAAGTCAATAAAATCAATGGTACTCTAATGTAAGAGTGAATTTATTGATACTATTGCATAAAATACAGTGTAATAATATTATTTTAATTGTCTTGTAATGTATATTATTTAACAAATAAAACAATGTATATTTACATTAGAGGTAAGAACCATTTTATAATAATACTTAGTACCCTTAATATAAATCCAAGTACAACTATCAAGTGATTCAAATGAATCTATTTCCATAAATTGTTTTAAACTTTGAACATCTTTATCACTGAGTTGGTTATTAGAAAAACCCGATTCAATTTCATTGTCTAAAATGCCTTTTAAAAACATATTATTAAGTAGCAGTTGGTGTTTAATAGATAAAGTTTTACAGATATTACGTCGATTACTGGAGGTATTGTCAGATATTTTGGATATTCTATGTTTTGCTTCAAATCACATACACCATAAATTAATTAGAGGACCAAACTTTTTAATCATTGCATGATAATGCACCATGAAATGATACTTAGGTCTTAGATCTTGATTGCTATATTTTAAATATAAATCATTGTGTTCTGAAACAATGCTTTGAAGCAATTCACAGCATTATTTTTGTAGTGAAATAGAAGTAACAAGATCAATAATTTGTCTGAGTAAAGTATAAAGGCACCACACAGGGTCGTTTCTAGGAATAAAATCTCCAATTAAAATACCAAAATAACGTATCAATGACATCATTTCAGAAGCAGAAAGCCTTATAGTATTTTTCTGAATACATTCAATATTTAATACAGAAGGCTTACTACTTTTATCCGGACCATAGTCAAAACAAACTATTCTTTCATTCAGAACTTGTAAAGGAAAAAGTTTTAAGACTTGAACATAGTAAGATATTAAGAATGCTAAGTTATATTTCCCTACACCTTCCAGGATATCGTGCATGACATCCACTCCAACTTGTTCTAAAACATTAAATCCTGATATATTGTGCCATACTCACGATTCTTTTATACCACTTAATGAAACATTCCCCTCAATTATATCTAAATTATACTGCTCTGTAGTTCTTAACTGATTGTCATCAGCGTAACACATTTTTTTTATATCTTCTTTTTTGACTTTGCATACCCGACATGGGTAATTTGAAGAGAAACTTTCTACAAATCCAGTTATACTGTGAACCCCAAGATTATCACCTAATATAACACCTAACTCAAATTTTATAATTCCTTTAAAATCATTTGTATCAATTGTATCAATTTGTAACCAATATAATGTTATACTAACAAAATAACATTTAACAAAATTATTCCTGTGGCTATTCCTATACACTTTGGTAATATACACTGAAATTATTGTCATACTTCATATTTTTATGTTGTCGTAACAAAAATCTATTTTACCTACCAAGTTATTTTGTTAAATATTATCTAGTTATTTTTTTCAGTGTAGAAGGGGAATTTTTAAATTAACATGATATATGGTAGGTATATGTGAAAATGATAAAGATAAAAATTGTAAATAATGTATAATATATATAATATGATATAAAATAAGTCAAAATAAAATCGAACGCCTGTTCATACATGTCCGATCCGACACCATTCCGTGTCCGAACTTGTCCGATATTGGACAGAAAATCGGTCACAAACAATATTTTTTGATCGGAGAGCTCGGATGGGTCGGAACGGACTCGGATCGGACGTATATGAATACATACATTTAATAACGATAATTTCGTATTTCTGAGCACTCGGATACTCTGACGGATCGGATTTGAAACGAACCCGAACTGGATGTGTGTGAAAGGACCTTCAGTCGGAAAATACATTTGCATTAAAGTCACGACGTTTGAATCAAACAACGGTAAAGAAAAATATTTTTTTTTGAAATTGAGTCGATAAAAATTAAAGTAGGGTTATCGAAATGGTTAACATTTTTAATAACCGATATAACCGATATAAACGAATAACGATATAACGAAAAATATATATACATATATCAGAATTACTTTAATGGTCAAATTCAAATTATCAAAATACAACATTTTTTGAATATGATAGGTGTTTACTCAGATTTTCAATTTTACTTTAGAAATAAAATTAAAAAAAATTTCTGACTGGACTTAGATATTAAAGGAATTTAACTTAAAGGTTTATGTTGGAAACGATTATCAAGTGGTACTTCGATAAATTAATTTTGGAATTAAATTATTGTGTCCATATTCACATACAAGGTAATCAAAATTGTTAGTATTTTTTCATTCTATTGATAATTATTAACATTGGTTTTTATTGATTTTAATTTAAGTGAACTTTCCAATTGAGAGTTTAAAATAACATCAATTACTCAATGGCTTATTTGAGATAATATTTCATGAGAGGGAAGGGCAAAATCTGTACATTTTTTTTTGCATATTAACAACTAAACGTTCACTGTTCTAGAAACATAAAATATTTTAATCATTACAAATTTCAAACATCAAAATCAACCATAAACTATAAACTACGAGTATAATACAAATAAATTATTAACACAGAATATTGATTACTGATTATAACTATAGATAATATATTTTTCTTTATTATCTATAGCTACTTACACATATTCAGTTTGTTTCAAACTTGACTGAACGCACCAAAACGCTTAGGGAAGTTTTAATATATGCATGCGAAACCTGAAGCCTTGTGCAGGCATGAAGGGAACTGATCACGTTTGATTTTTCGAATTGGCGTGAACGAACACGTGTACGTCAAATAATTAGTAGTAGACATTTCAATAATAGTAATCACACTTCACTGACACTCAATACTATCAGTGTGTAGTGTATCTCATGCTCTGACTTACATATACCTTCAGGTCTAAACTGAAGACTGAACGTGTGTAGACCTTTTATGATTGTAATACAGAAACGTGGTGTTGATGTTAGAAACGGTTTTTATGACAATTTCAAAATTAGGAATCGTATTTCATGAGAACCTATGATAGGTGAGTAATCATAATAATAGAATCTAACCTATAATCACAGTTTCTGCAAAACACTAAAAATAAACTGCGGGAAGGTAAAAATTCCACTAATTTACCCCCCTCCCTCAAATATACCACTGTAATGACTCGGAATATAAGATACGATATTGAGAGCTGTAGATTCTATAGGTAACCAAAATGCCCTTGGAAAACTTAAATTGCATTCATTGTTCTTAGTTAATCTTTTGACTTTCTTGGATCAAAATTTGATTTAGGTAAAATAGATGATGCAGAAACATAACCAAAAAAGTATAATTCATCAGTTGGAGCGAAGAGTGTACTTACCGAGTGAGTGTTTATGCTAAGTTTTTCAACCACTTCTTCGCTAACGATTCTCTGACTGTTCTATAATATTTGTTAAATTATAATAATAATAACTAAGTCTAAAATGTATGAACTCGTACAATATATTGGGTACGTCTCTAAGAATGAAAAAATGTATATTAAATTTGCATACGCTATCTCTAATTTTTATTTTTTTTTTAAATATAGTAAACCAAAAAAATATTTCAGCCACTTATACAATATCATAAGGCCTTACATAAACAAGTTAAAAAGTTAAAATTATTACTTTTTACTAAACGAGTTAATTTATTTTTCAGTCCCATTAAGTTATTATTTTCTTTATATAAAAGCCATAGATTAAAAATAATAATAATTATATGAAATATAAAATATTATTTATAACGTTACATTATTATGTAGGTATTTATTTAAATTACATATATTTTATATATAATCTATATATAGTATCTTAATAATGTATACAAATATATTTTACCTAATGGCTTATATAACTTAAAAATTATAAATGTATGTATTATATACATACAATATTCATACGTATATACGTTTCACATGTATACATTGTATATAGGTGAAACAGCTTCTAAATAAGTATGTACTGTATAGTGTTAAGATATTATAAGTTATAAATATTAATTTCTTATAATATACAGATATTAAAGATAAAACATAAAGTCCATTGATGTAATTATAATTAAGAATACATAAATAAAATATATAATATTCCAATCTAAATTTTTAAATTAATTTCTAATTTTTAATTAAAATTTTTAATATGCATATTATTATATTAATTTATAGAAATAAGATTTTCAGCGATAACCGTGGTGGCGGTGCGATTAATTCGAGTGTGTTTGTTTTAGGTTGTCAAAAGTTATATTTCATAACATTTTTTTCGAATCACTTTCTGCGTACTGAAAGTATTATGAATAGTGAGTTCTCCTATAATTATAACGTGTTTTTAACCTAAATTTGATTATTACAAATTAGTGAATATAATCGGAGTAAAATGTAAAAAAATGTTTATAGCTGTTGATACAAACTTGTAGGCAAAAAAAAATACTTTGAACTATTTTATTGGAGTTTATAATTGATTTAGGTATAAAAAAACTCATAGCAATTATTATAAAAATATATATTTATTTTAAATAGTAAAACTTATATTCAGGGGCGGATTAAACAATTTTCCGCCCCTATGCCAAATTAAATTTGCCGCCCCTTTCTAAAAAAAACTTACTACCTCTTTAATAAAATATCCTCAAATAAATAAATTTTTTCAATACCTACCTAATATGCAATTTTTGCTTATTATAGTATTACGAGACATTTCTTAAACAATAAGATAAGCTATAATACAATACTATCGTCGTTGTCGTAGACGAGTTCCTGGGAAAATAGAAATATTATTTTGCTAAAAATAAACAAATACAAAATCCACAATTTCAAGATTTTAAAGTGATAAATACAATTTTAAAAATTATTTACCTAATTTTACAAAATTAATCAAAATAAATCTTCAACATAATTTTACTGCCCTATGCGGCCGCATATATCGCAGTGCCTTAAATCCGCCCCTGCTTATATTATTATATGTTAATTGTTAAGCTTTAACAAAAAGTAACATTATTAGTTTTATGCGAAAAAAAGTGACTTATTTTTAACTAAGTAACTAAAAAGAAAATAAACCTTTTAAGTTTAATTAATTTTTGACTTAACTTTCTATAGATTTTCTATAATAACCAGGGTTGAAACGTATAATATGGTATAGTATAAAACACGTATTATACGTACGTATAAAACGAATAAATTGTATAGAATAAAACTCATAATTATATGCGTTGTATACAGTATAAAAATAAAATCACTAATAAACAAATATAACTAAAAATAAGCATCCAGAATTAACAGGATTGGCAAATATATTATTAAATTTTTATCAGCGTCAACTGCCCAGTTAGAGTGTTTTCAAACTGGTCATACATTCACAATTCTCTCCAGAACCGTTTGAATCCAAAACATTCCAGAAAACTATTAAGTATTTACTACTCACTTAAATTAAATTAAAAAACACAAAGTTCATCAAAATAATATTATTAGTATACTATATAGTATATAATTATAATTAAAAGTTTATAATGTTAATATTTCAGCTTAAATAATTGTACACAAATAATTGTTTCTTCTTAATATGTATTATTTAATAAAGAATATAAGTGTCAAAGAAAATATAAATTATTTTATTTTATACAAATATTCCATATTAACTTGACAACATATATATTTTTCTTTACGACATGAATAGGAATATAATAATATATTATATTTTGTGTCTGTGGTAATATTTTATTGTTTTTTTATTTTTAGGTACCTATTTGAAAGAATAAGAAAGAAAATAGCAAATAAAAATATTTTTTTATAATTATAAAATAATTATATTGTAATATATTACCTACCTAATCAGAAGCGGAACTAGGAATTTTACGCCCGGGAAAAATGTTAAAATACGCCTTATCATAAACAAAGTATTAAATACCCATTCCTATAATTTTTTCTAATAATTAGCATACAATCATACTTATTGAGTCTTTAACACATTATCGTTATGAAAGATAAATATATATTTACTGTATACATATAATAAAAAAATTACACCCTTTAAAATTTTACGCCCGGGGATGAATCCCCGTCTTCCTCCTCCTAGTTCCGCCCTTGTACCTAATAAATAATTTTTTATTAAGTATAAGAATAAAAAACCTAACTTGATATCTAAAATAGGAAGTATTTTCAATTTTTAACAATAAATTTCAAAAACAAAACATATAATACGTTTTATACGTTTTAGTAATTTTATACGTGCGGTATTATACGTGTAACGTATAAAACGTTTTATATGCATATATTATCAACCCTGATAATAACTCAACGAGTTAAAAAAATAAGTTAACTTGACCTCCCTATTGATAGATAATAAAGTAAAGAGTTATAATATTTTTATATTATTAGATTACACACGAAAAGTTAAAGTATGTAATAGTTATTGTTAATATTTTAGTTTTAATAATTTTAAATGGTTTTTTTTTTTATTTATTTGAAAAAATTGAAAAATTAAAGGAAAAAGAAAAATACTTTTGTTTTATATGTATACAAATATTCGATATAATTAATTTTAAATTTTAGAATTTCCATATAATGAATATAATTTAATTTAATATTCTGTATCTGTAGCAATATTTTCTATTTATGGTACTTATACGAAAGAAAATTGCAAACAAAAAGATTAGTTTATAATTTATAAAACATATATAATTTTTAATTACTTATTACTTTACTAAATATAAAAAATAAAAACTTAATTTAATATCTGAATTAGGAAGTATTTTTATTTTTTGAGAGTAGATTTCAAAAACAAAACATATTATTCGTTTAGTCTTGTAGTATGTTTTATACATTTTAAATGTGGTGTATAATACAAATAACGTATAAAACGATTTATATGCATATATTACCAACATCAAGTTTTATCATAAATTAATTATTTATTTTTTATACGTAAGGCTTTATGCATTATCGACTATGGAAATATAATCATATAGGATGTACATGCCAGGTTATAGCGTGTTGTGAAATTTGTCGTTCATTCATCGTTATTGTGGGGCCGTATATTATGTTATCTCGTCGCATTAATTTATTATTAATAATAATTTATAATATTGTTATGATTGTAATACATTTTTAACATATCAACAGTAACCAGGCACCATCAGTGGCGCCGGGCCCATATTTCAACATGTTGAGTGTTTCAGTGTGTGGATGGTGGAACTCATATAAGGCAGTGGTGATTTTTAGTTTATACTAAATTTAACTTAATCTGTAATGGAAAAGGTACTTACATGATTTAACTATAAAATATTTAACATTTAGTTTATTTAGTTTAAAAATGTATATAATTCATTTAATAATTAATATGGGACAAACAAATGTACTAAATATCTAGTTGAAATAATTTAACTGTAATATGTATGTTATACTTCGAAATATTGTGATGGTATATTGGGCAATAATTATTGAAATTTTAATTTATTTTTTCGATTAACAGCTCGGATTATTAGTTTTCAGATATTGTGTGACAATAAAGTGCTTTGTACTGTTGACTTTAATCTCACATACTTGACAAAGAACAATTGAGATATAAAAATATTTTCACCAAATATATATAAATTCCACAACATATTCACGAACAGATAGTTATACTTTTAAAATTTTAATAATAAACAGTGACACGTACTATCGCGAAATATGGATGAAACATGACTAAAAAATATAAAAACATATTCAAGGTACAGATTACAACATCTAGTACCCACCGAATTATCTTTAACAAGAGGTGATTAGATAAAAAAAGACAAAAATCTATTGGTTTATGCGAGTAAATCCAACTACTATTTAACTATTAACTATTACTATTTAACAATATTAAAACAAATGAGTATAAAATACTTAATTATTCAACTACAATGCAATGAAAAATTGCAAAATACAGAAATATTCAGTACACATCAAAAAATGACAAAATATGCAAAATGAAACATTGTATTTTTGATTAATTAATTATAGTTCAAACTTGTAGCACATCATTGTTATAATTGTTATTGTAGCTTATCTAGCTTCCTTATTGGACTGTTAAAAAAAAACATGAAAATGCATTTAAATACGGGCCCTATTTGTTATATTATATACTTGAATTAGAAAATATCATAGATAAGTAACTATTTAATTTTCACTTTATATGTTTACATCGACTGTAGTAATTAATATTAAAGTCAGTAAATTGGGGCCCTCAAAAGTTAATTACAGATAGTAAGGTAAGCGTATGTACAAAAATATACCTAGGTTGCAATTTAAACAAAAAGAACCGGATGGGCCTCGCTCTGCTGTACAGTTAGGGGTGGAGTGCACCTCGCTTATAGGATAGGTCATTATTATAATGGATTTGTTAAATTTGAATGCAATGATAGATATCATTGTATACGAATAACGATTCTGAACGGAGTTCATATGTTTGTCTAGGATATAATACATTGTTATTTATAAACATTGTAAAAAGTATATTTTATTTTGAAACGATAAATATATTTTTCAATTAGGATGGGTTGGCAGTTGCATACAGCGATATAGTTTGTCAGTCTAGAATATTATACATTATATTATATTTTACATGTAATTTTATGTCAATATTCGCTGTTGAAACGCATATAAAAAAAAATTATGCCTATGGATTTTAATAATTTTTGAATGACTTTAATAACTACTTCTGTGGAATCTTCTATTAAATTTTCAAGTATTTTGTACGAGCCAAATTTTTTTTATCACCGATTATAAATATAAAATGTAAAAAAATCGAATATTATAAATGCCTATAAGTGGCTTAAAATCAATATAATATTTTGAAAAAAATATTGCATAAAAGAAATACCAATCATAACAGCTGGTAGAAATTTCAAAAATCTGCGACTTATACTTTTTGAATTATAACTTATATTTAAAATCGTTTGAGAATAAATCGCTATTTTATGCAATTTCTTAAATATTTAAATTTCAAACAGTCATACAATTTTTTCCTCTTAGTCCGGTAGAAATTTTTTTAAAGATTTTTGAAGAGTAGCTCATAGATAACCTAGTGTTAAAATTTTGAACCTTAAGTATGAACAAAAAAAATTTTATGAATTTTTATCTACAAAATAACTTGCAAATTATCGTGATTTTTACACATTTTATACAAATTTGAGCATTAAGAGCTTATAAAAAAAAATTGAGTTAACTGATCACCGATATTTTTTAGTTACGATAAGTTTAACTTATTATAAACCTAGTATAAAATTTTCAAGAGTTTTCGCTCAACCAATTAAATTTTATAGATGTTTAAAAACAAAATTTTTACAAAAATCGAAAATTTAAATTGTCTACAAATAAGTCAAAATATGTCAAAATACTTTGAAATCTTAACCATGTATAGAGAACGTCAATATAAAGATTTGGTGAAAATTTCAAGTTGTTGAGGTTTTTCATTTTTGAGTTAGAGCATTTAAAAAAAAACCAATATCTTTGTCAGTCTAGAATATTATACATTATATTATATTTTACATGTAATTTTATATCAATATTCGCTGTTCAAACGCATATAAAAAAAAATTGTGCCTATGGATTTTAATAATTTTTGAATG
Organism: Sipha maydis; assembly: GCA_034509805.1. Lineage (NCBI taxonomy): Eukaryota > Metazoa > Arthropoda > Insecta > Hemiptera > Aphididae > Sipha > Sipha maydis. Next base: position 134,530 of record JASXSY010001865.1, on the reverse strand, counting down.
ACTTTAATAACTACTTCTGTGGAATCTTTTATGAAATTTTCAAGTATTTTGTACGAGCCAAATTTTTTTTATCACCGATTATAAAAAAAAAATGTAAAAAAATCGAATATTTTAAATGCCTATAAGTGGCTTAAAAATCAATATAATATTTTGAAAAAAATATGACATAAAGAAAATACCAATCTTAACAGCTGATAGAAATTTCAAATATCTGCGACTTATACTTATTGAATTATAAAAAATATTTAAAATCGTTTGAGAATAAATCGCTATTTTATGCAATTTCGTAAATATTTAAATTTCAAACGGTCATAAAATTTTTTCCTCAAATTCCGGTAGAAATTTTTTTAAAGATTTTTGAAGAGTAGCTTATAGATAACCTAGTGTTAAAATTTTGAACCTTAAGTATGAACAGAAAAAATTTTATGAATTTTTATCTACAAAATAACTTGCAAATTATCGTGATTTTTACATATTTCGTATAAATTGGAACTTTGAGCACTTATAACAAAAAAATTGTGACTTACGATTTTAGATTTTTTTTTATCAGTTAAGGAACAACTTATAAGAAACCTTGTATTAAATTTTCAAGATTTTCTGGGCAGCCAAAAAATTTTTATCGTTATTTAAAAAAAAAATACTTGTTTTGTTTCAAACTGGTTTTGCGTAAAAACTCCCGTTTTTCCCAAATTTTTTTATGGTTTTTCCCGTCGCATTTAAAAATTATTGGATATTTTTAACTTTTGACCCCCCAAAGTACCAACTAGATTCACTTTCCTTTCAGAAAAGTTGCTACATAAGCAAATCGAAGCATTTTTACTGCCCCAAATCGTGTCGACAGACACAAAAAAAAAAAAAAACACACATCATTGTAAAATCAATACATTCTTCACTCCGTTCAGAATCTATAAGATATAAAATGGAAGATAATTTAAAGCAATCCATCAATCAAGGCTGGACATTAACGAGTTAAAAAGTTAATTTTATTTTAACTTTTTAACATAACTAGTTACATTTGGATTTTTATAACTTAATTGTTAATTTACTAAATGCATTTTTAATTAACGTGAAATTAATGAATTTATTTTTAATATTAAAATATAAGTTAAGTTACTTTTTTTTAAAATTTTTTTTTACATTTTACTATTTCAGTTACTTTCATGCCAAAAAATATTTTTTACTGTTAATTTATTAGAGTTATACATTTTATAAATTCAATTACTTTGTATTCTAAAGGAACAACCTAACATATTAGAAAATATTTTATAATAAAAGGTTTTGTGTTATTTATGTTATTCAATTAATTATAACAACTATCAAATAACGATAATAATATAGACATAAATAGTACCTAAACAGTATATTTCATATGGTATTTGTATTTTTGTTATCAACAATCAACTACAATTACATTTACAATCTACGTTGTAATTTCGGAAAAAAATAATTAGTATTGATAAAATGATATAAATATACAATTTAAACAACTAAACTGATTTTAAGTATTTAACAGTGTTACGGACATACATGATGAAGGACCATTAACGGGGAGTCACATGAATACTAAAGTAAATTTAAATGTTATACGAACATTTTCACAAAAGGATTATAAATATGAGTGACATATGAAAAATTGTAGAATGTAGAAATAGTAAAACCAACCAACTAACAAGACAGGGTTGTGCGCTCAGTAATATTGCGGAATGAATAAATTAACATAAAAATAACCAAGAGCACTTATTCACAAAAATTTTGCCAAACTAACAAGGCCAACCACTAAAGGATTAAACTATCTTATGCACATAAAATAATATTTTAAATAAACATGATTATAATATAATCATGTATGAGCCACGTAGTTTCATATAAGATCTTAGTATATAAGCGAGTTCTCAACAGACCAAAAGTCAGATGTGTTTAAGTCTGGACACAACAAGCACCTTCTCGCCACTTTAAATTGTGAATGTTTTTGTCTTTCAATAAAAATATTAACTTTAATTTGGAGTCAATCTTTTATTTTTCTTCAACCATCACTATTGAATTGACGGCACGCAACAATAGTATAAGTATCAATTTAATGAAATATTTTGTGATTTATTTTAGAAATCACAAAATATAGTAATATAAAATATAGTATATAGAAATACTGTATTTCGTATGAAGTATATGCATTATAATTTATAATTTAGTTTTGCGTTGGGAAGAAATAAAAAATGTTAAAGTATAAAAAATAACAAAATTTTTTTAAAAATGTGCATTAACTTTTAATTTAACTGAATTAACCAACAATTGTATTAAATTTTAACTTTGAACTTTTTCTTAATGATGCATATTAACTTAACTTAATTGAATTAAAAAAAATCATTAACTTACCCAGCCTTGCCATCAATATAATATGAAAATATTAATTGTGGTAGGGTGGATGCAATGTCCCGCGAGTTTACAAGAAAAACACTGGTGGTTGGTGTTAGAATTAACTTTTACAATTTCACAACATGACCTGATATGGACTTCGGCACTTTGGGCACCACTACGTGTGTCTAGTCATTTTTCAGGGCATGTGCACCATATTCGTGTTTTTCACTCCATAATCCATAAAAAATGGCGGCGGATCAATTAGTAGGGCTTGGTGAAAATTTTTTTTTGTTTTAAATTTGAGAAAAGATGGTGAGTAAGCTATTTAGTTACCATCTCCCTTCAAGGAATTGAATTGTTCTTTTTCTCATATCTAACACGTCAGATAATAATTATGGGTTTTTGGCGTGAGTGTTTTGTGATTGGTCTTATATTTGTTATTATATTTAAATACCTATCATTGATTTCAATTTTATACTTACAAAATCCTTGAGTATTGATAAATTGTTGTATTGTTAATATGCTAACCGGTTACCGATACCTTAACTTTTTAAAAAAAAAATGAATCTTAAATATTAATTTGTTTCATAATTTATGATATTGAAATATAACTATTTCAATTTTCGATAATAAAGGAAAGAAGAGTAGTGGAAAAATGAAGAATGAAAGTGGACAGTGAAGGGAAACGATATTTTATTTTTGGAGGGAAATGGCAATGGCATTTTTATACATCTGTTTAAAAAAATAATAATAATAATAATAACAATAATAAAAAGCCGGTTATCGTTAAATAAATAAATGTTCAATTGACATTTGGAAAAGTACATATCTGATAAATAATACAATTATGATTTTATTATATTTACATTACACTTATAAATGTATTTTCTCTATAATGTTTTGTCATATAAGCAATTGTTTAACGTCAAAATGTATGACTAATATATTTTTGTTCAAAGATTTAATAAATTATAGTTGATTCTTTGATACTAACTTAAACATAGATATTTTAAAGTTTTAAATACATAAATAAACAAAATATAATCGTATTTGATGATCGCTAAGTTAACATAATTAACTGAGAACTTTTTTTCTATATTTCAATAACTTATCATTTTTATTAGGTATTAACATTCGCAATAATAATGTATACAGTATAATTATAATTTTAAAATAAAAACACCAGAGAGCATTCAAATAAAAATTATAATTCTTTTCAAATGTTTATTCGGATATTTTTTCTAAACATTTTACGAGAACATAAAATTTTTATCATTTTAAGTGTATCAATATATTAAAACTATTAAAATATTGTAGGGTTTGAAAAGTAAAATTAATCTTCTATAGATATAATTTTAATAAAAAAAAATATTATACATCTATTTTATGACTGTAAAGATTGATATTTGTGTTAACATTTAATTTTAAAATGTCAGTACTTTCAGCATTATATATCATATGATATATCAAATTACTGGTGCGATTAAAAAGTGCCGGTCATGAAAAATTATACTACATCCAGAGTTGGGCAAAATTTTATATAGATAACTATTTGAATAAATATGTATTTGAATAAGAAATCATTCGAATGATTTGTTCACAATTATTCGTATAATTTCCAAACGTTATTATTTGAATAAAAAATTATTTGGATTATTTCCAAACGTATTTTTCGAATAAAAATTATTATTAAAAAAAATATATCAAATTATTTACTTTCGTCTATAGATTAATATTTGTTTTATATATAATATTTTTATATTTTTCCGAATAAAATAACATTTACAATCATCATCATGTAATTTAAAATACAATGCCAACTAGTTGCCTGTTTTTAATCCTATGTTACCAATCCTATGGTTACCTAAACAAAATGAACAAAAATTACTCGAATAATGACGTATGGAAATTATCCGAATAATTTTTTATTCGAATAATAACGTTTGGAAATTATTCGAATAAATGTGAAACAATCATTCGAATAATAATTCATTCAAATAATATTTCATCTAAATAAAATTTCATTCGAATAACTCCCTACTCTGACTACATCATCTCATGACAGCAGTTTAATCTTTAATAATTAATCTTGGTACTATTAATTGTAACAGGAAAATACTATAATAATTCACAACCGATTAAAAACAAATATATACATATATACATATACATATACATACATATATATATATATATACATTTATAATAGCCGCTTATTGCTTTACACATTAATTAGTACATCGCTGTACTTATTAAATAAGAACAATAATCAATTTGGATTCGATAAAGCTTATTGCTCAAGACTATTCGAGGTTAAAATTATGTTGCATGAATTAAAGTTAGAAATACTATTTTAATATTTTATTTTTATTTTTTTCTTGCAAAAATTGGTATAGCGGGCAACAAACGTACTGTGGTAAGTTAGCGTTAACTATTTTTATATAATGCAGTGTAATCCCTCAATTGTTATATTTCATTCGAACTTACATTTTATCATATTACTATCAACTCTTTTATAGATCAAGTAAAAGACAAACAATAATTATAAAATATATTCCCCGTATGTATAACCTATGAGTGTGGTAGAATTTAATTATTTAAAGGAATGTCAATTTAAATTTAACGAGAACATAAATGTCATAAAACGAATATACTAAATTTTCTAAAATCAGATCAAAATAAAAAAAAAAAAGTTTAATTTTTTTTTAACAGAAAATTCAAAAACTAATGTTTTTAGTTATAGATTCTGAGTGAAACGAGAAATGTATTCATTTTATAATTGAGTGCGATTTTTTTTTTTTTGTTAGTGTACACGTTTTCGACTCAAAGGATTGCTTCGATTTTTACATTCATAAGACATTGTTGACAGAAAATATAATTTTGTTAATATTTGCAAGGATCATTTTTTAAGGGTATTATATAAATTTTCAGATTCCTTAATATTTGTGAAAAACTGATGAAAAATGATACAAAAAAAAAGACAAAATTTTATTAGTAAATTATCATTAATTGAATAAGTAGCTCCAAAAGAAGGCAATTCGTAAATGACACTGAATATTTATGTCATTTAAGATAAGAAAAATATTATTTGAAAAAAAAGTACTCATTTGTATGACGATCGAATGTTTTTCTTTTTTCGTTTTGTTTCTGATTCTTAATTCTGAAGATAATGATTTTTTAAAAGTGCACGTTAGACTAACTTACATGAGATGTATATAATTACAAAATGGGAATTTCATAAATAATAATTTAGAAAAATAATTGTAATTTACGTGAAGATATTCTATTTTGTTAAATTTAATATCAAAAACGTTTTTTAAAATGTATGATTGATTTTATGAATTTTGAATAATAAAAATCGCATTTGTAATAAATTATACTTATTTTAAGATGTAAAAATATAAATTTCAAACTAGAATTTTAAATTCTACATTAATTTAAAAACTCGGCCGAATATTGTTAAGACAAACTACTGCTAAGAAAATCTATCAAGAAAATATTAACCGAAGTCCAAACATTTTAAATTAAATGAAATGTCCGATGAAAATAATAATAACTATGAAACAAATATATTTATCTTTTTATATAGCATTCCTATAATTTGTAAAGGGTAAATATTATTTTGAAAACGTGGCATATTTGTACGAGTTAAATTTTATAATGAGTTATAGTATATATTATTAAATATAATTTGTTCCGAGATTACTATTAGGTAATATTTTTATTATTGATGATTAATAATGTTAAAAACAAATCGAAATGCCAATCAAGAGTCTGTTATGTATGAAACTACATTTAATTTTTGGTATATAATTGGAATTAATATGTAGGAACACCTGCGTGTTGACCCCGCGCTCTGGGACTAATAGAAGATTTAGATAATATGCGAATAATGAACTTCCGGAACAGACAAATAAGAAAAAAAATATTATATATCTCTTACATAAATATTATCTATAAAAGTAACGTTTTTTTTTTTTTTTTTATGTAGTAGGTTTAATCACTGCTTAAATTAATATTGTTTTTTCTCTAATTATTTAGACAGTAACCGAAATTCAATGTGGATAGGTGTAGCTAGTACAGCAGCTCGAGTATTAATAAAGGAACTATAATATAATAACAAATATTAATTCTATATATCGCACGTACAATGGACAGGTTTGTTTTCAGGGACACATATAGTTATTTAAGTGTATTTAAAAATAAATTGTATTTCAATTTTAGCAGGTTAATAACTGACTATGAGAATAAACTAGAACAACCTTTACATCCAAAATTAAATGCAAATATTTTAGAAATCTTGACTTTCAGGTAAGTTAAAAATTAACTCTTCAGATTCGTTTGAATTTTATTCCATAAGAATTTTGATACAAAATACTTAAAAAAAAAAAAAATTGACATCAATTTAAATGTTGGAAATTATAATACTATTACCTTCTCTATATTGTAATTGGTTAACAGTAAATTATTATTTAAAATTCGTAATGAATAACAAACGTTGTATGGATTTGAATAATAATTTTAATTACAGTTTGATTAACGAAAGAGCTCATAGGATATTATTTTAATTTAAGGACCCGTTTAAAATTTTAAATTCATATTTATTTAATTTTTAGTCTGAATAATGACTGTTTATCTTTTAACGTTTTTATCAATTGACTCGATACTACACAAAAAAATTACAAAAGAACATTGCATATTGTACTAATTAACTGAACTAGACAAAGATCCTACACTAATTTAAGGCATAATACTTCCATTGTTAAAATGATGAAAATTATTCTATGCATAAATCTTTAAAACCCTGTTACAATTAATTTAGTATATTATAATTTATACTATCGCAATATATGGACTTGATATTATTTTGCCTTCATGTTATTTTACAGCTGGTTATTTGACCTGTACAAAACAGGACAAAACAGAGACCTAAAAGAAAATGATTTATATAAAACGTTAGACGATCACTCTTCTTCAATGTTGGGAAACAAATTAGAAGAGTAAATCAACTATAAAATTATTGTTTTCGTTACAATTATTTCAAATTATTGTATTTTTATTTTAATTATTTTAGAACATGGAAATTAGAAATGGACCACGCGTATAAGGTCAATCGTAATCCTAGTTTGTTAAGAGCATTAATCAAAATATTTGGAATCGAGTATATGTTACATGGGTTCATTCAGTTCTTACAAATTATTATTTTGAGGTGAGAATAAAATATTATTCATGTGATCTGTTTTAGAATTTTTTTCAAATAAATGATTTAATGTGAATAGTATTAACTTATTGAAGTAAGATATTATTACATTTCAAGATAATATCGTAGATAAAAAAAAAATTCAAATAACAATTTTATTAAAATCAATAGCATTTACCTAATAAAAAATGAATAAAATGTTCAATATTAAATTAATATATATTTTATATTAGAAAAATTATTAAATTTTGGTTAGAAAGTCAAAATACAATATGACTTGTTTATTGATAAAGTTAAATTTATTATAATAGTAATATACCATATCACATATGTTTAGAATTTTTATAATAGTTAAATAAACATTATTATTAAAATGTTATTGAATATTTAAAAAATATAAATTTGTTATTGATAGTCTTATTTATATATTCGTATGTTTGTGTTACACTAAAATCAATTTTAGTAATTACATCTCCCAATTACCAAAAACATTATTTAAATATAATATTATAGAACACTAAAAATGATTTTTTTTACTTTGGTAGAACGAGTCGACCTCTTCTCATCGGTGGAATATTAACCTATTTTCACTCCGAAGGTTCCAATGAAACCGACGTGACAAAAGCATTTTATTGTGCATGCGGACTATTGTTTAACATAATAATTTCGACGTTTGTACATCATCCAAATAAAGTAGCAAACTGTCACTGTGGAATGAAAATGAGAGTGGCTTGCTGCTCATTAATATACAGAAAGGTAAAGTGAAACATGATGTTTGGTACATTTCACATTTTTAAGAATTCGGGTAACAAAAATTAAAAGTATAATACTTTAAAAAATGTTGTCAATTTAATATCGTAGTGGATTGAGTTTTCGCTATATACACATGTTGTGTACTAATATATATTTATACCCAAAATATATGTACTAAATAAATACTAATTAAATAAATAGTCTACCAATTTATAATTTCGATTTTTTGATCGTATTTTAGAATTTATTAAATATGACTGCAGTGTTCAGGGGAGTCTCCAAACCTTGGTTATGGAGAGGGGGGGGGGGCGAAATAATAAGAAAAATTAAAAAAATTAAACAACATAATACAACATAATATACACATATACAAATATAACAAAAAAATATAGACAAGTTTTTAAAAAAATGTACTTAAGAATTATGGGAATTTTGTAAAACAAAACTAGAACATCGACCGACATATGGGGGGGGGGGCGATCGCCCCCATCACCCCCATCTCCAGGGACGCGCCTGGAAATGTTATCAATTCTGATTAATATTTTTTCTATAAATTTAACTTGAATGTCGATAGTTTGTGTAAAATGTCTCTAGTAAAATCGACTGATTTCAATTTCTATCTATATCAACTTCATAATGGTGATAACTGATTGAGCACGGTCATTAACCGTCAATTTTTTCGATGACTCGATTAAGCACAATAAAAAAAATAAATATTGTTTACAACGTTGTCAGATTTTTACTAGTATGTATGTTGTGTTGATTACTAATAGGTAATTAACATATTAGTCTAAAAATGTTGCTAATGATTGATGGGAACCCACGGATGTTGAAAATAACTGAGATAGGTGGGAAATCAGAATTTTATCTACGATGATTGCACTAAATTGTGATTAACTGTTACTGTTCGTATCTACGATGTAAAGTAGACTTGACCACAGTCAGTCTGTTCTGTTGTTTCGTACTTGCGTCCCTTAGTATGTATTTTTCAAAATTTATGATTGAAAATAAAGAAATACAAATTATTGTATCCAAGAGAAGCAAAGGGTCGAGAAAAAAAACCAATAAAAGATTTTTATTTATAAATATTTATGTTCAAATGTATTTTATTTTTTAAGAATAATATTATTCGGTACAAAGTGGCAACGTCGCACTCATACGCAATCGTGTTGTTTTTAGGGGTTTTTTGAGTTCCTATTGTTTGATTGCAATCATGCTCAATCGGGTTGTACAAAAAGTCAATCGTGTTCTAGTCCTTCATAATACTTCCAAGGTTTACCGGTTCATCTGCCTCTTTCTTTAAACCACGAATGAAATTTTCTCTATCACTCAACCGATACGAATTGTAAATAATGACTCACCTTTTTCTACCGTTAAATCAAATTATTGTCACATTTGGATTATTATTTTTCTTTCTTTTCTAATTACCGTACTTCAAAATACGTACTATGTCATTTATTTATGTTACCAAATTTATCATGCAATTGTATTTTGGGTTTAACCCATTGAAAAATGAATTTAAAATAAGAAATAATGAAAATGGAATGTTAGGTATTGTTTATAAAGTGTTAAATACAATATTTTTTTATCATTGTTCCGTAATTAATTATTTTATTTTTTGTTTTACTCAGGCTCTACGTCTAAGCCATTCGGTTTTTGGTGAAATCACTGTTGGTCATGTGGTTAATTTATTATCTAATGATGTCAATCGATTCGATATATCAGTAATTTATATTCATCAATTGTGGATTGGTCCGTTGCAAATGATTATTGTATTATATTTCTTGTGGCGAGAAACCGGCATGTCATCATTGATTGGAATGTCTTCATTTCTAATCTTTATCCCGTTACAAAGTTCGTTTTAGAATAATGAAATTAAAAAAATAATAATTAAATTTAATTAAAATTTAATCATTAATCATTTGTTGATTCCTTTCAGACATATTGGGGAAAAATATTTCCAAAATTCGATTGAAAACAGCAAATAAAACAGACGAAAGAGTACGTTTGATGAATGAAATAATTTCAGGTATACAATTAATTAAAATGTATACCTGGGAAAAACCTTTCTCAAAGATCATACAATACGCTAGAAAGTAAAGCATGGATTTATATTGAAATTGGTAAATAATTAAAAAATGTAATGATGATATCGTTTTAGAAAAGAAATTCAACATGTACGAGCAATGTTATACGTGAGAGCTATTTTATCTTCGGTCATACTGATTCATACGAAAATTCAATTGTTTATAATTTTAACGGTATACGTATTACTAGGAAATGATGTTTCTATAAAAAATGTAAATTATACCTACCTATTATAAAAATCTGTACAAATATTTCAATAACATGAGTATTGCCCAATAGTTATTTTATTTATTATTCCTTGTAGATTTTTGTTATAATTTCTTTCTACAATACATTGGACGAGGCAATGAGATTATTATTTTATCTCGCTTTAGTTAATAAAAGGGAACTGTTGGTATCCATTAAACGTATACAGGTATAACAATAAACAATAACTGATGGTTTCTTTTTAATTAAATTTATTTTTCATTTAAGGGCACTTACGTATGATAAATGCTGCTTTTTATGTTTAGAACTTTTTATTACTCGAAGAAAAAGATAGCGAAAATAGATTGGAAAATACTCAAGCTGTTAACGCTGTAAAAAATGATGGGATTGAATTGACAGTTTATAAAGACAATTCTACAAATTATACTGGCTCTGAAAAATACGCTAAACGAAATAGTATTTTATTTTCGAATGTTACGGCCAAGTGGACACGTGTTCAAACCAGCAATTCTTTGGACAACATAAACCTGACTGTCGAACCTGGACAACTAACCGTTGTCGTTGGCCCTGTAGGATCTGGTAAAGTATGTACAATTAATCAAAAATATTTCGAGTATGGTTAATATGGTTAAAACAATAATGCAGAGTTCATTACTTCAAGCAATTTTACGAGAATTACCTCTTACCAAAGGTAGAATATCCATTAGCGGTGTAGTTTCTTACGCATCGCAAGAGTCTTGGATATTCCGTGGTTCTGTTCAACAAAATATTCTGTTCAATTCACCCATGGACAAAAAACGATATAAACAGGTAAATAGTTAGGATTATTACTTTTGTGATATTTCAACAATATAAACCAGAAAGAGTTATGAATCAGGTAATAAAAGTGTGTGCATTAAAAAGTGATATTGAACAGTTTCCTTATGGTGATAGAACGATCGTGGGAGAAAAAGGAGTAATTCTTAGTGGTGGACAAAGAGCGAGAATAAATCTAGCTCGGTGAGTTAAAATTTGTATAACTATTTATTAAATTTAATATATTTAATATAATATATGTTAATTCCTATGATTCAATATGTGTTGTTTTAGTGCTGTATACAGAAAAGCAGACATTTATTTGCTAGATGATCCTTTATCAGCTGTCGACACTACAGTTGGGAAACATTTATTTGAAAAATGTATAAAAGGTATAAGCTAAAATTTTTTGTCGTTATTCTTGTAATAATATATGGCTTTTTTTTAATCTAATAGAATACCTCAAAAACACAACATGTATTCTAGTAACTCATCAAATACAATATTTGGTTAACGTAGAAAACATTATTGTAATGAATAAAGTAACTATAAAAAATGAGACTATATTTTTTTACACACTTTCAGGTTTTAACCTGTCTACTTACTAAAATTTATATTTTTTTATTTATTCAAGGGTAAAATCATTGTAGAAGGTTCATATAAAAAAGTGCAAGAATCAGGCATCAATTATTCGAAATTGCTTCAGTTGCCAGAAGTAAAAATAATGGGGCCTGTTGTCGAAAAAAATAATGTAACCATAGAAGATCGTGACGTGAATAACGATACATGTGTGTATAGTTCTAACGAAAGCATTTCGTCGTCCGTAGACGAAATTAAAGTGAACGATGTTGTCGAAAAGCCTATTGAGAAACCTGAAATTCGCTCTTCTGGACGTGTTTCAAAGACTGTTTATTTATCATATTTATCAGCCAGCGGGAGTTATTCCACAGTTATTCTATTGATTTTCTTATATTTTTTCGCCCAAATCCTAAACATTGGTGCAAGTTACTGGATAAGCATTTGGTACTATATGAAAATGAATAAACAACTTTTTTAAACAACATAACATAATAATATGATTACGATACATTTTTAGGGCAACTGAAGTAGAACATGATCTTCACAGTTCAAACAATATAACTGCCAATAATATTACATCGTTAACCAGTGATTCTTATTACGATATCTTTATATCTTGGTTAAATGTCCGTCAAAATTTTGTTGGAGTCTATGTAGTTTTAATATTATTCTACATAATATTAGTTATAATCAGTATAACTGTGTTTGTATCAGTCTGCATGAGCTCTTCAATAAATTTACACAATAAGATGTTCAATTCTATTGTTAGAGCTGCTATGTATTTTTTTAATACTAATCCGTCCGGTAATAAAACAGAGTTGGCGTAAATGTAATTAAACCACATTCTACAGATACAATAATGATTTTCAGGACGAACTCTCAATCGTTTTTCCAAAGATATAGGTGCCATCGACGAAATGATACCGGCAGTTATTTTGGATTTTTTAAGAGTAATATAACATAATATAATCTTATAACTTTTTTCAGTATATAAAATTGGTTGTAAAAATAGGTGATTCTGCTCCTCTTTGAAATTGTTATTGTTGTGATATTATTTAATGTTTATCTAATAATACCATTAATTATTGTCGGAATAATATTTTACCAATTTATTTCTTTTTATTTCAAAACATCTCGGAGCATTAAACGATTGGAAGGAGTTAGTAAGGATAACAATTTTGTTCTTACAGTAAATTTATAACATTTTGAAGATATAATATAAATTGTAAATTTATATGGTTTAATACAGCACGAAGTCCTATATTTTCACATATGAATGAATCATTACAAGGTTTAACAACAATAAGAGTATGTAACGCAGAGAAAACTCTCTGTGATGAATTCGACAAACAACAAGTATGCTTAAGTAATTATATTCCAATAGTAAATAACATTTTAAGAATATTTTGTATCAAATCTAGGATTTACATTCCTCTGCTTGGTATTTGTTTATTTCCGGAAATAATGGATTTAATTTTTGGGTAGATTTAATCTGCGCATTTTTTATTAGTGTAGTACTATTCAGCATCTTTGTTATTGGCGACAATCTCAGTAAGTTGTATTAATAAATAGTATCGAATTACTCTTCAGCAAACTAAACATATTATTATAAATATAAATTTATTTCAGTTACGTACAAAGGACTTTTTGGTCTTGCTCTTACTCAAGTTATCAGATTATTTGGAGCTGTTCAATTAGCACTAACAATATTTGCTATGTTGGAAAACCAAATAACCGCAGTCGAAAGAGTATTGGAAATCATTAATTCTCCCCAAGAAATCGGCCAACAGTGTTCATCAAATTGTTCAAGTACGAGTATATAGTGAATATGATAATTAATATTCCTATCTATACTTATTTATTATTTATATTCGGTTTAGGTAAAGCACCTCCAAAAGAATGGCCTAAATTCGGAGAAATCGTATTTCAAAATGTTTATTTTCGTTATAGCTTGAACGAACAATATATTTTAAAGAATATTAGTTTTCAAATTCAACCAATGGAAAAAGTAATGTAGATTTATTATTCAAATTTTAACTAATAATTAACAATGATTTTATCCCATTTTATAATTAGATTGGAATTGTCGGAAGAACTGGTGCGGGTAAATCATCGATTGCAAGAGCAATATTTAGGTTGGCTTCCAATGAAGGCAATATCATCATAGATGGCATAAATATTAATTATTTAGGACTAAAAGATCTAAGGTCGAAATTGTCAATCATACCGCAAGAGCCAGTTTTGTTTTCAGGAACAATGCGAACAAATTTAGATCCGTTCGACGAACACCAGGATCACGTTCTGTGGAATGCATTAGATAAAGTGAATAATTTAGATTTGATTAACGTAACGATGATCCATATTATAATTGTTTTGATACCAACAGCCTTTTAATTGTTATTTTAGGTTGAACTAAAAGTTTTTATCAAAAGTTTACCTGGTGGATTAAACTCAAAAATGTCCGAAAACGGTTCCAATTTCAGTGTCGGCCAGAGACAATTGTTGTGTTTAGCTAGAGCTATAGTGCGGGATAACAAAATTCTTGTGCTTGACGAAGCCACGGCAAACGTCGACTCCGAGTGAATACTATATATACTGTAAGTAAAAAGATTATTTTAAGTCATCTATTTTCGTAGGACGGACGCGTTGATTCAAAAGTCGATCAGAAGCATATTCAAAAAGTGTACCGTGCTAACGATTGCTCATCGTTTGAACACCGTAATGGACTCTGACCGAATACTCGTTATGAACGCGGGCAGAGTGGTCGAATTCGATCATCCATATAATTTGTTGAAAAACAAAGACGGATATTTGTACTCGATGATCAAAGAGACGGGATCAGATACAGCCGATTTGTTACACACTATGGCTGCAGAGGTTAGTTACCCTGAAGTATAATTTGTTTATATATAATAACAATTGTGTCAATAATCTAAAACGTTTTTTTTCAGAGTTTTAAAATTTTGCAGATGAAAAAAGAATCTTTGATAACATATATTGATGATAACGTGTCAAATAAAAGTTCTTGACTTTAAATGTTCAACGCATTTTATCGATTAGATCTAAAACCTATTATCAAAATATGTTGATTTACATTTTGTTATTGTTTTTGCTTGTTAGTTAATTTGCTCTTCGGCCATATTTTGATGATGCTTATAAAAGTTTTAATTTTATTAGAAAAATGAATCATCCTATTATCATTCTCTAGCCTTTTTTTTTTTGCGTAAAAACTTAAGAAATTTTAACGTAACGTTTTAAATACATATTTTTTATAATAATAGTTTTTTTTTTTTAGTATTTATGATATTAACTGTAAAAACAGTCTTGACAGATTTCATAGCAGTCAGTTAATATATATTAATAATTTATAGAACTCCTGTGTTTATGAAATTGCATATTTTTTTTATCAACCCAATTTATTGCGGATCTGGACCCAAATTTAATTCATGTTTTACTGAATCAAATAATTATATTTTTACTATGTATATTTTTCAATATCTTATGGTTTTGTGTTTTAAATGTATACTTTTAGGATTTAAGAATATAAAGCATATTTCAGTAAATTTTCGAACTCTTTTAAAATAAACTAATAATTTAAACTAACGAATCGATAAATGATAAATTATCGACCCGTATGATTGTGCTTGTCCCCAACACTTTTAGATTCAAGTTTGATCAAATAAAATGTTATAATTTATAACAAAGTGTAATGCTTATATTGTAAATTAGTATACAGCAATCGCTCATTATTCGCAAAGGTCACATTTGAGTATTTCAGCAAAGTTGGGCGGATAACGACACCATAAATCAATATAAAAAAGGAGGTTAGGTGTTATTTTTTGAATTTAAAAATCACAATAACGTTAATATCACTTTTGATAGGTAACTCTGGGTCGTATTGCTTCTTCATTTGTTCGTATTTCTCGAACATTAGATTCGTCCGTTTCATAGTTTTTAGCAAGTAACGCTACAGTATCACCACTTTTCAATTTACTCAAAATTCCAGTAAAAATATCACAAACATCAATCGACACATATTAAATATGCACATAAAAACATCAATATAAACGGTATAAATAGCACTAAAAATTGCAAAATATGCAAAATAAAATTTTCAACAAATTTTTTTAAACATGAAATTTAAGATATATTTGATATATTTAATTTACAGATTCTTTTAAATATGAAGTATTCGATTTTTTTAATTTTACAGATTTTTAATGTATTTCATAGAATAGTGGTAGGTATGTAAGAACTAGGTACTAGTTGAGAGTATTCAAAACAGTTCACGATCAATCGAACATCTAAATGATGACGGAACATTAAAATAAAATTACCGTGTTCAGTCATTAGTACATAGTTAAAACGACAGCATGATAATACCTACAACGAATCCGATGATAGTGCAACAGTACAATGTGACTGACACGATTTTTAAAATAAAAAATTTATTGGAAACGAACGGAATTGTCCGATAGCAGCGGTCTAAGGCCGTTTATTTCGGATGAGTACCTAACATTTTAAAATAAAATAATTTGTTTTCGTTTACATATTCGTAGACGGCTGTTTAGTAGATAATTTAGTTTTTCAACAATATGTGTTTATTTTCTTTATTATATAAAAATATGCCCATAAACAGCATTTATAACTCCAAAATAGCAAAATAGCTCCTATAGCATACATTTAGGTGAAAATATTCCCAAAAATAGCACTAAAAACCTTAATTTAGCAAAATAGCAGGAAAAACCGTAAATATGCCTAAAATAGCAAAATAAAATTTCGTATAAAACATCAGAGAAGTGTGAAACATACTTGTATCTTACTTTGGATATTCTAGGACGAACCAAAAAAAATATGCATTTGCTAGAACTTCCGAGCCCTGTCAATAACTAATGAAGGCAATAGTTTTTGACCGTGTAGCCGTGACGCCGCGTAAATATACCGCAAGATGTATTGATACACTTTGATATACTGTATTACCATAGTTTAGATTATTAAATTAATTTCATCAGTGGTGGTATCCGTAGAGGGATAGAAAATTCAGCAATTGTACTAGGCATAATTTCAATTATTTATTTATTAATTGTATTATTAATTATTTTTACAATCAGCAATCGTACATTGTACAATATTATTGTTATGGGATTTATTGGAGGTTGTTAGTGTGCATGTGCCCTGTGCTTCGTGAGATACTGTCTGTTAAATCAAAAATTTGAAATTACTTGTTTTTTTGTTTTTTAAGAAAAAAATTAAAACATAAAAACTCTGTTTCTGTGTAATAGTAATAGTATATGTATATATATAGTTGTATGGTTTATACCAGTGATTTTATTATTTTTAAATTATCTACATTACTCGAATGATATCCATAAAATATTATCATTTATATATATGTTAATATATATAATATTAACATTTTATCGTAGACTCGACCGTGAATAATAATCTATGGACGAGCAACTACTGTATAATATAATAATATATAAAATAAAAAAATAACAACTGATAAAAATTAAATCCTCATAAATTATAAATTGACTAAGTAAGACAAACTATTGAAATAGAGTAGGAAACAACCAATTCCGACGACAAAATTCAAATAAAAAATATAAACAACTTTATTATAAACAGAAAAAAGCCCGAGTATACTGTATACTTGCATGCAGCTTTATCTAGTTCTTAACAAAATTCATAAGAATTCTAAAGAAAACATATTTATTTTTCAATGAATATACGTAGATATAATTTGATCAAAGATAGTACACCAAACATTTCATTATCAATAACTTATCAACGAAATTCATTATTTGTTATTTTATCTTTTCAATTTTTCAATTAAAATTGTTGAAAATAATAAAATTACTGATTTTAACTGAAACTAGTAGCTATTTAATTTGAAGCCCAGGTCTTACAATTTTTAAGAGAGCTTACCGGGATTTTTCCAGTTTTCCGATGAGTCAGTACGCAGCTGTATATAATTATACATAAACTACTCAATTAATGATTAACATTTACTATATTATAGGTGACATATCTTCAAACTTAGATAATACATTTTAAAAGTACATAGATAAATACTCGAATACTTACAAAAAATTGTATTCCGAATATGTATTTAAATACTTTTCAAATACATCTGGTTTTTAAAACTTTAAAAAATATAAATGTCATGGGAAATATTTGAAATTGTGGCCTAAATATATGTAAGTACTGTATTTTTATATTTTATAACTATGATAATTTATGATTTACAAAAATAATAAATATCTGATATTATATTATACAAGATACGACAAAAAAGTCATGATATAATTAAAAAAAAGATGAATTAATGTTTATAAGATACTCGGATACTGTACTCAGAACACTCGTTAAAAGTATTCAAAATACTTTATTGAATACTTTCAAAAAAAGTGTATAAAAAGTATTCAAAATACTAAAAAAGTTTTCCGAATACTGTAGTCGGAATACTACTGAAGTCTGCAAATCTTATGACCTTGGTATGTATCTATAGTTTGTTCATATTACATGAAAATTCATTGACATAATCATTAAGAATAAAATGTAATACATTCTCTGACGAATTTCAATAACAATACAGTGATCACTTGATAATTCAAAAAAGAACCGGATGGGCCTCGCTCTGCTGTACAGTTAGGGGTGGAGTGCACCTCGCTTATAGGATAGGTCATTATTATAATGGATTTGTTAAATTTGAATGCAATGATAGATATCATTGTATACGAATAACGATTCTGAACGGAGTTCATATGTTTGTCTAGGATATGTCATTGTTATTTATAAACATTGTAAAAAGTATATTTTATTTTGAAACGAAAAATATATTTTTCAATTAGGATGGGTTGGCAGTTGCATACAGCGATATAGTTTGTCAGTCTAGAACATTCTACATTATATTATATTTTACATGTAATTTTATGTCAATATTCGATGTTCAAACGCTTATAAAAAAAATTGTGCCTATGGATTTTAATAATTTTTGAATGACATTAAGAACTACTTCTGTGGAATCTTCGATTAAATTTTCAAGTATTTTATAATAGCCAAATTTTTTTTATCACCGATTATAAAAAAAAAATATAAAAAAATCGAATATTTTAAATGCCTATAAGTGGCTTAAAAATCAATATAATATTTTGAAAAAAATATGACATAAAGAAAATACCAATCTTAACAGCTGGTAGAAATTTCAAAAATCTGCGACTTATACTTTTTGAATTATAAAAAATATTTAAAATCGTTTGAGAATAAATCGCTATTTTATGCAATTTCGTAAATATTTAAATTTCAAACAGTCATAAAATTTTTTCCTCTAATTCCGGTAGAAATTTTTTTAAAGATATTTGAAGAGTAGCTTATAGATAACCTAGTGTAAAATTTTGAACCTTAAGTATGAACAGAAACAATTTTATGAATTTTTATCTACAAAATAACTTGCAAATTATCGTGATTTTTACATATTTCGTATAAATTGGAACTTTGAGCACTTATAAAAAAAAATTGTGACTTACGATTTTAGATTTTTTTTTTATCAGTTAAGGAACAACTTATAAGAAACCTTGTATTAAATTTTCAAGATTTTCTGGGCAGCCAAAAAAATTTTATCGTTATTTAAAAAAAAAATACTTAAAAAAATTGAAAATTTCAATTGTCTATAAATAGCACAATAAAAATCAAAATACTTTGAAAATTTAATGGTGTATAGAGAACGCTAATCTAAACATTTGGTGAAAATTTCAAGTATTTACATTGATTAGTTTTTGAGTTATAGCAAAATAAAAAATTTGATTATGTCGAAAACTGGTTTTGCGTAAAAACTCCCGTTTTTCCCAAATTTTTTTATGGTTTTTCCCGTCGCATTTAAAAAATATTGGAAATTTTTTACTTTTGACCCCCCAAAGTACCAAATAGATTCACTTTTCTTCCAGAAAAGTTGCTACATAAGGCAATCGAAGCATTTTTACTGCCCCAAATCGTGTCGACAGACACAAAAAAAAAAAAAAAAAAAACACACATCATTGTAAAATCAATACATTCTTCACTCCGTTCAGAATCTAAAACTATAAATAGAACTAAACGCTTAGTTCCCTGAGAAAACCTCTATAATTAGAAGAAAATACATGTATTCCAGTCAACTCAATAATTCGAAATGTCTGTCGGTGGGACACATTCTACAATTCAAATTTTTTTTTTCCAGAACCTCGAATTTCCTTATATGTATAAAGATTATGTACAATCTATTTGACGTACTTGTAATGATACTAATAACGACGGCGATTCAATTTTATCGTAGTATATAAACTGTCAAACCTCATCTGCCTGATTTAGACTTTAATCGTATAATTTTACCAAAGTAAACCTTTGCAATGGGTAAACAATTGTTGAAATTGAATAAAACGTAGTCAATCGGAATGTGGGTCCCGTAAAATAAGAGTGTTTGTTGATCGCCGACAAAAAAAAAATGATCTTAGTAGTTGAAATAATATTATAAATGTAATAAATAAATGTAATACATAACATTTTTCATCTCTCTTTAATTCGAATTATTTTATCCCTCGATTATTCAAACACTCGGTAAAACGAAAACCTCTATAAATCGAATATTTAGCTCGATCCCGAGAATTTCATATTAATGAGTGACTATTGTAATGAGCATTTTGAATATATTTTAAAATTCAAATCCTATTTAATCATTTTATTAAGTCATAGAAGAAAATTACCAAATAAAAATTATGAAGAAATAAATAGTTCAATTTTTTTTATTTCATAATCTAATTTATCCATAGTATAAATCAATAAATTTAACTTAATTTAATAAAATATTTTTGCATATCCACTATCCATTCTCAATAATATCATGAGATTAATCTGGCCCACTATAATGTAAACTTATGTAGAATGTTATATAAATTAGAGAATACCATTTCACTCGGAAGTTCTAACAAAAGTTTAGGACTGAATATCGAATTAGTTAATTTTATAATCATAATTTATTTATTCACATATCTCATGATAACATAACAGACCCTAAACCAAATGACTCGAAGAACTGAACTATAAACCAAAAACATTGGAAACCAAATCATTAAATATTTGAACTATACAAATTACTGACATAATAAAGTTAACCAAGATTTTCCTTTAACTCATTAACTTTCTATTCGAATAGTCAACAACACCTCCTGTCTTTTTCGCAGTGCGCAAACCCTTTTTTGTCATTTCCGTCGCCGGACAATAGAATAATGCATATGCGCGTTTTGATGTAATAACAAGTAATATATATATTTTATCAAAAATCCAACAAGAAAATTGTATGCAAAATATTCAATCACAAATTCGCAGTCACCAACGGAAATATGTGTAGAGGTTATTTGGTGCGTTGCACGTGAGTATGTGATAGTCCTCGTTCTCGACTTCCTTTTGGTACTGTTTGTCATCCGTCCACCGGTGTTGTCTGGCCTTCCAACCCAGCTCGTGGTCATTGGCTTCGTTTTCACCGTGGTCGTAGTTACTGTGGTAGTAAAATTGGTATTTGTCATCTTCGGGTAACTCCTCAGCCCTTCGTCGAAGTTCCTCTTCGTCGTTAAGTTGCGGGTTCCCCTTGTCCACACATTTCATTGGATTTTTCGACCAACTACTACATTCCTCATTTAAGGAATCTATGGAGTCATCGAAGGTGTTCAAATCAACGTCTGTAGCTGCAGTTGACACGGTCACATCCTCAGTTTTCCGGAATGAAAGGAACGATTTGCCGCCACCTTGATACTCGTCGTACTGTCGCCGTCGCTGCCGATCCAACTGATCGTCCGTTTGGTAGATAGACTGCTGTAACGACGGAGATTGCACTGGTGGCGGATGCAACGACTGCACCACTGGCGTTGATTCACCGGTCGTCGATGAAACGGCTGTTGGTCGATGGTGGTCGTTTTTGAACTGCGGCCGTTGGTCATCGTTAGCTTGTTGCGTCCAATAGATACTGCTCTCGTCTACGGTGAATCGATGACCGCTGGCAGAGTCACCACTCGCTTCCGATATTGATCTAGTACTTTCTACTCAGAGAGAAAAAAAATTAATAAAAAAATACAAATAATAAACAATAGGATCAAATCAAACCACAAAAGCGATAGATTGCAATAGAATAAAATCAATGGTTAGTGAAAGTCAAAGTGACCAAAGTTTTTGCAGCAAATGTCAAATCCAAGCTTCAAAAAAAAAAAAAAAAAATTCAATTATGGACCGTGTGTTTTTCTCTAAATAAAATCGATTGTTGTCTCCAATATATATTCCTGATTTTTGGGGCTCCGTAAATTTTTTTAGGAACATAAGGGCTCCGCGAACAAAAAAGTTTGAGAACCATTGGTCTAAGGGTTAACCTAACCTGTACATGATAATGGATTCATAATGTTAATTCAATTTTTTTTTCTTATTTTGGTTTTATTTATAAAAAAATAATACTAAGTATCGCTGTACATTGTAAGTGATGATTTTTATGTTATATTATTTATTCACCTGGTTCGGATGATTTTTCAATTTGGTCAACTTCTATCGATGACTTCACGAAACGTTGAAAATTAGGCTTTTGATCTTGAGACCAATCATTATTGTTAGCTGTGTAACAACAAAACAACATTCCAGGATCGATCGGATGGGCCTCTAAGCACATAATAAAGTGAATTTAATACTAAAAATATATATTTAGAATGGATTAACTAAAATGATTACGTTCTACATTATTTATTAACTCAAAGTGAATATTTTAAATATTATTAAAACCAAAGTGCGAACATTGACTGGATACTTGGTAAATATTTACCAGTATTGAAGATGTATCCACCCGAGTCAATTATGCATTCACGACCACCAGCTGTATTCCAAACTTTACCGTGTCGTCCATCATTGTGTATAAAGTTGTCGGGATCAAATAGCAGGTATAGATACTTGGTAGTTTCTGCGAGGAAAAATGACTCCATCCTATTTTGAAGTGTGTGTTTTTTACAACTTTTAATCTAAACATAAAATCGTTGAAAAATAAATACAGATTTACGATTTTAAGAGTTTTAAGTATTTGTACTTTTTACATTCATAACTGTTTTAAACATTTTCAATTCTAATCCAAGAATCAAATTTTATGTAATTAGGTTATTTTATAAATTATATAAAAACCTAAAATTAATCAATACTTATAATTTAAGACGATGTTTATTTCTATAAAATGATCAAATGTGAATATTTTCCGATAAGAATTTTACAAAATAGATTTTAGTTAAATACAAAGAATCTGTAGAATTATAATTTTGATATGAAAAATATTTGTACCTACATATGATTATGAAATAAAAAATTGTTAACTCTACACATTAAATAGATCCAAATAAATTATGTTAAATAAATGTATTACTTTACATTAATATGGTAATTTCATATCATCGAAAATTAAAGAAAATTAATAATAGTTTTTTCATAATTATTTTTAAGCTATTGAATTAAAATTAAAAGCTTTATTTAGTCTATAAATAATTCCTACAGACGTATAATGAGTAAATGATCTATACTATTTTACATAAAAATATTACTGTAGCATATCCACAACGTGTACGGCTACTGTGTTGAATGGACCGTAGAATATCACTTCCAATATCCAATAAATAAGGATCTCCATTAGTTGCCTTGTATAAATACATGGTAGACTCAACCAGTTCAGGGCGTAACGGAAATGAATCCCTGGCAGCTTCTTGGTTTAGAACGTTATACACTTCGGGAGTAAATCCATACAATTTAAGCACATCGTGGTAATTTGACATAGATTTCATAGCAGAATCTGTTTCTCCTAAAATCGATAAAATAGCGAATTAAAAAAAAAAAAAAATTATCCTATTTGATATCTATTAATTAATTAAACATTACTATCAGAGTAATTAATACTTTGAAGATTATATCAATTATATTTTTAATCTCTAAACACTATTTTAACGAAGTTAAAGCATAATTACCAATTAAACTTAAAAGCCCTGGCCAATATGATTCCAATGACTGATATACGGGCATTGTTACTTGACCCTTTTGCATGTTAACCCAAAAATACCACCCTGAAGAAGTTGCTGAATATTTGTCAATAGGTTTTTTTAACTCATCAAACATTTTTCTTAGATGAGGTAAATTAAATAATAAAGAACCTTTAACTAAATATTCGAAATAAGAATCAATCCCACCACCAATGCCTGAATCATGAGCAATCCATTGCCCAGAGGCCACGTCCAAATGGTTACCCATTAATCCCATTTTAGATCTATGGTTGAATAATGAATGGAGAGCTTTTAAGGCTACCTAAAAAATAATAAAATTTAACTTACAGTTATATCATGAGCAATGATCAAAATAAGTTTTTATTCTAATAAAAATATCACTGAAAACTCTTAGTTTTTATTTGCAACGAATGTATCGATATCAAACACCAAAATATAAATAAGAGTTTTTAATTTAAATTTGTATTGAATAATAATATTAAGATAGTTATCTAAATTAAACAATTATTTAAAATAAGCAAAATGTAAATATAATTTGATATCTAATTATAAAAACTTAATAAACAAAAGTATATAAATGATTTTAAATTTATGTATTCCCGCGTTAGAAGTCGTTCAATAAGCACGCACTTCACACGCACAACTAATGCTTACTTATATAGCATAATGATGGAATTGTTTTTTTTTTGCCTATTTTATTTTATTTTATTTATTTTGTTTTGTTAACTCCAGTTTAAGCTGTACTTTACTAATGTTAATTGTATTACTTAAATATAAAAATAATAAAATAAAGTCGAATAAGACATCGTATTAAAAACTGTACAAGCTCCAAACATAGGTATTTCTGATAAATACTACGTACGTGCGTGTGGCCTTCGGCCTTTCGAAAGTTCACACGATAACCCCGATAAAGCTTAATTGCCTTTCACTATAAGGTACCTATGCCAAAATTATACTTAAATATAAATAAAAATAATGCTAATGATAAATATACAAACAATATAATCAATCAGTCCACCCTTAATTTTGATCAACATAGTCACGACAATGAACACAAATACAAGTACTTCAAACACTAGCTGGTCAAAACAAATAAAAAACGTCATCACCCCAATTCCTCGAACGCAACATTTGAACCGCCATCGCCGAATCCGAATAAAAGTACTGAACAAAAAAAAAAAAATATATAAAAAATCTTTGTTACACGTAGCAGATTCGAACCGCTCGCCGAAGATGAATTGTTTGAAAACCCTCCTATCGCTGAAAATATATCAACCAACTCAAATCAAATTAATGCTGAAATTGAAAACGAAATTATCAAACCTCCACCTCCGATATTTGTTAAAGGTGTTGAAGATTTTCTGCACTATGTTCGGCCTTAATTGAACATTAATATGTGTCGATAATTTCATATACAAGTCTACAATTAACGCGTTAAAAATACAAGCCACGGATCCAAATGCATACAGAATATTAGTACAATTTCTTAAAACAGAAAAAGCTGAGTATCATACATACCAGTTCAAAGAGGACAACCCTCTCCGGATAGTTATAAACAATCTTCACCCGTCCAAGCCACCAAATCTAATAAAATATGAGTTAGAAGTTCGGCTTTATGAAGTAAGGCAAGTTAGTTGAATGTATTCACAAAGTCAATAAATACCCCTCCCGTTATTTTTCGTCGATCTCGAGCTAACACTGAAATCTAAAGAAATGTTTCAACTTTCAACACTATTTCACTGTAAAGTTAAAATTGAAGAGCCATATAAACCAAAAATAATAACTCAATGTTTTAATGTTTTGTCTAACCTTAAATGTTCACAATACGGACACACCAGAGCTTACTGCGGCTACTATCGCCATTGTATCCGATGTGGAGTGGATTATTAGTCATTTGCTTGTCCAAACTCACGCGTTGTCCCTCCAAAATGCGTTCACTGTTCTCAAAATCACCCAGCCAACTACAAAGGCAGCTCAATTTACAAAGAACTTCGACGTCGAAAAATACCCAACGCACCAAGTAATCAAACACATAATAATTATAAAACTAAATTTAAAATGTACAAAGTAGTGAGCCACCCAATAACACTAATTTTAATAAATTAACCATCTTCACAAAAGCAAACTTGCGCTCAGGCCACGTTCAACATACCAGTTAATGACATTTATCTTCCTACCACCGAAACTCACCCTCCTGATTTAAACAAATTAATGACCAGTTTTCTAGATGAAGTTAAAATTATCATAAATTCACTCATAGCCCTATTGACTAAAATAAACTCTAAGGTCCTCGACAAATAATGACCAATAATAACAATAATAATTCCGTCACCT
The DNA here is from genome assembly GCA_034509805.1 of Sipha maydis. Classification (NCBI taxonomy): domain Eukaryota; kingdom Metazoa; phylum Arthropoda; class Insecta; order Hemiptera; family Aphididae; genus Sipha; species Sipha maydis. The sequence continues at coordinate 108,175 of JASXSY010001865.1, read as the reverse complement.
ACAATTCGCTCATAATATTACAATTCTAAAACCAATTCAATAGCAATGTCCGTGAACTCGAATATGTACTAAACAAGAAACGCATTGATATTGTTCTCATCTCCGAGACTCACTTCACTAAATATTCGTATAATCATATCCCTGGTTATACTTTAATTAAAACAAATCACCCAGAAAATACTGTACATGGTGGTGCTACTATTTTCATTAAATTCACTATTGCATTTTATACCTTACCTAGTTTTTTTTAAGTTTTCTCCATTCTTGTGCTATCAATCTACAGATAAAAAAATACACCACTCATCATTGCTGCTGTATATTCACCCCCTGAACATAACGTGACTAATATACAATTATCCGACTACTTCAACACATTTAATAACAACTTTATAATAGGCGGTGATTTGAACGCCAAACACCAGTTATAGGGATGCTGTGTGAATAAACCATGAGTTATCATTTTATACAACTTTACAAACTTAAAAAAATTTAAAGTTCTAGCTCTACCTGACCCAACGTATTGGCCTTCATCTTCCCGTAAAAACCCTGATATTTTTAGATATTTTTGTGACTAAAACATCGAATAGATTATTTCACAGTACTAAAAACTTACTTAATTTAAATTATGATCACTCATTAGTATTCCTAATTCTTAATACTTCTCCAACTTATAAAGAAACCAACAAATAATTTAATAAGTTCACAGATTATTCTAAATTTTTTGAATTAGTCAATACAAAAATAACAAAAATAATCGTACAGTTAAAATCACCTGACGACATAGATTTAGTGGTCTACAATCTTACCAACATAATACAGTGGTCACTTGATAATTCGAACCTCGATAGTTCGAAAAATTCCATAAATAGAACTAAACGCTTAGTTCCCTGAGAAACCTCTATAATTAGAAAAAAAAACATGTATTCCAGTCCACTCAATAATTCGAAATGTCTGTCGGTGGGACACATTCTCAATTCAAATTGTTTTTTTCCAGAACCTCTACAACTCGAATTTCCTTATATGTATGTTTATATGTATAAAGATTATATACAATCTATTTTACGTACTTGTAATGATACTAATAACGACGGCGATTCAATTTTATCGTAGTTTATAAATTATCAAACCTCATCTGCCTGATCTAGATTTTAATCGTATAATTTTACCAAAGTAAACTTTTGCAATGGGTAAACAATTGTTGAAATTGAATAAAACGTAGTCAATCAGAATGTGGGTCTCGTAAAATATGAGTGTTTGTTGATCGCCGACAGAAAAAAATGATCTCAGCAGTTGAAATAATAGTATAAATGTAATAAATAAATGTAATACATAACATTTTTGATCTCTCTTTAATTCGAATTATTTTTATCCCTCGATTATTCAAATACTCGATAAAACGAAAACCTCTATAAATCAAATATTTAGCTCGGTCCAATGAATTTAGAATTATTGAGTGATTACTGTACAAACATGGTCAGCTACAAATACTATTCCAGTACATCCTGTATCAGACTCACTCCCTAAGTACATACGTAACAAAATTGTCAAAAAAGGACAGCAAGAGTATTCTTCCAGCGTTTTCGTCTTCCTTCTCACAGACTAAATTATAATAATCTATCAAATTCATTAAAAAAAATGTTTGCTAAATTTAAGACAATATCACTTAACAAAGCTTACTCCCAAAGATGGTGGTCTTAGGAGAGAAACCAAACAAATTCTTTGCTATAAATTACCAAATCTTCCTATTAAAAAATTAGATGATAGCTTCACTATTTTGAACTTCAACCTAAAAACCTTTAAGGCTCATATTTCTCAAACATTTAAACTACATTCTGATATAATAGACAATGAAAATATGAATTCGATATAAATTTCCCTAAATTCTCCCTTTCCTCTATCTCTACCTGTCAAATCATTTACACTAAATTATGTAAAATATACCATACAAAAAATACTAATTAAACAAATCACCAGGCTATGATCTCATTACTGTGGAAGTAGTCAGATCCCTTTCAAATAGAGCTATCGTCCATATTCAAGGGCGTCTCTGGCCCTGTTTTCTGGGGGGGGGCGACTTTTACACAATTTAAAAAAAAAAAAACAATAATATAGTCATAATCAATATTTATTAAATTCTAATTTATGAACATAGTAATTAGTAACTTATTGCTGGTCAAGTCATTTTGATCTGTAAATTTCATACATACAAATTATTTATAGGTAAAAAAAGATACAAATATGTAACCTTTAGTTAATAATTATAATAATAATAAAAATCTAATTATAATATTTTAATTAAGCCAAGTAATTATTTATTTTTATTCTATAAAACAAATTCTTTAAAGTGTTTGTGTTCTGCAAACCGATCTATTATTTTCCATGCATCTAATTCTATATCGCGATGTACATGTAACAGTGCCAAACCAGTCAATCTTTCCTGTCCAATTTGATTTCTTAACCGTTATATTATTACGAAAATATTGAAAATAATAAAAAGAAAAAAACAGAGGCTCAAGGGGGGGGGGGGGCGATCGCCCCATCGCCCCCCCCAAAAAATACGCCCTTGTCCATATCTCTCACGTATATTATGCATTACTTAGGCTTTCATATTTCCCTCTACTTTGGAAATGATCATCCATAATTCTGTTCCCTAAACCAAATAAACCGCCAGACATACCATCATCTTAGCCTTATCCCATTTTTCACCAAAATACTTGAACGATTAATTCTGAAACGTATTCTACCTATCATTACTGAAAATAATATTCTTCCAAATACTCAATTCGACTTTCGTGCGTCTCACTCAATCATACATCAAGTATACAGAGTCATGATACCATTTCGTATTCCCACAAAAAAAAAAAAAAACTTTATTCCAATTTTATGTTTCTAGACATCTCACAAGCATTCGATCGCGAATGTCATGATGGTCTTTTGTAATTTAAGAAATTCCTTCCTCTTACTTACTACTTACTCATCAAATCTTATCTTACAGATCGTCATTTCCAAGTCGCTACAATTCTTCGTTATATGACATAGCTACTATAATATAAAATATAGGACTTTGCATGTATTTTATTTTTTTATTTTTTTTTTAAATATTTTTGTATAATAAATTTAATGATTTTTTAGGATTAAAGGTGGCTGAAGGGGGTGTGGGGGGCTTTTCTCCCAACGATAAGTTAATTTTATGTGGAAAACTCGTTCATTAAATATCCACTGAGTCTCCCTTCTATTTTTTTTTCTAAATCAAGCACTGTAGGTAAGTACATTATGCGTATTGTTAGTGAACAATTTCCTCCAAAAACTATTCATGTGCTGTAAAAATGAATAAAATTGTAAATTATTTACTTATTGTTTTAAATAAGTTTACACATTTTTGCAGCTGATGAATAATTTGTGGAAGACATTTTTCACTAACAACACCTTGTAATGTACATACCTATTAATAATTAATCACCTAGTAATTGTATGGAACTATATGAAACGCTAATAAATGGATTAGAGTTAACATTAAAAATACATTGGAAAACTAATATTTATATTTATACAATATATTTTGCAAATTCCATGACAGGTTCAAACAAATAGTTGAGTTCACTTATCTTAATTTAATTATTAAATCAGAATAATATTTATGTTTTAAAAAAGTAATAATGTACTATACATTATAATATTATAAGGTTGAAATAAAAAATATTAAATCACAAATATTAAATTAAATTGTACATAAGTAATTTATCTAATATATTAATAAGTTATTTTTGATAAAAATAAAATGTTCCTTAATAATTGTATATACTTTATAAATAACAAGTGGTTTTGTGTAATTTTAATGATATAATATTAATTTAAAACGCATAACTATAGGAAAATTATTATTATTAATTATTTATGAGAGGAACAGACACAAACAACAAATAGTCATGTATATCCATTTATACACCATCCTTTTCGTAAAAAATGTTATGAGATTAAAAGTAATTTTTTTCATCTAAATTTGTAAGAAATGTGAATGATTTATATTAATGATTTATTATTATGACCTTATTTATAACTATCATATTTACTTTATCTAAATTGGATCGTAACATTACATATATAATTTACAATAAATTGTACGTATCAGATAAAGAACTAAAAACTTTCATAATTAGTCTAATCTAAATGATAAATTTCCATTCAAAATCATAATCATTATTTGAATTGTTAATAATCAATATTTTGTAAGTATTTCAACAATTTATGAACGTCTTGTTCATAAAATATATTAAAAATATTATATTGGAGGGGCTTAGCAATAATAATATTATATATGGTACGGATAACTATGTGTGATATGGTGTTAATAAATACTGACAAAGGATCCGAACTCCAATAGTGTGCGGCGTAGAAAATTAGAGAGTAGTTAGAAAAAATATGTGTTATAACAGAACGTAATCGATTGAGAATTGAAGTTATTGATCCATCAAGGTCTATACCCAATATTTAGTAAGTGTTTAATAATATTATCTACATTTATGTTTTAAATGTACTTATGTATTTATATTAAAATTATATAGCTACACTAACTCTTTTATTTAATTAACAACCCATATACATATTATACATAATTGATTAATACAATTTCGTAACACAATAAGTTAACTATATATTTTAAGTAAAATAACTGCATATTGAATGACGATGGAGCGTTTATATGAGATAAGGCACGTACCTATACATATATTTAAACAGGAATATTGAAATGTATTTTAACAAACGTTTTGACATTAACACAGATCTATTTTATACGTCTATAACGCACAATATCTTAAAATCTTAAAATAAGAAGAGTTATAAAGACAATTATACATTAGAAAACAGTTAGTTAAAGATCGATTGTCCAACATATTCGTTTTTATTCATCAGTATTCCGCCAAATTAATAACAAATTAAATAAGATTTTAAATAAAAAATTCACATAATCGGTATTAGTAGAATTTGAGAAGAACATTTGAAAAGTATAGAAAATGAACTCAAGTATATTGCAGAAATAATTTAAATACGTTTTAAAAGTCTTTATCGTATTATTAAATAGATAAAATGTTGCACTCGTGATAGACAAAGGTAACAAGCAATCATTATTTCCGAACCTTTCAATAAATAAATTATACAACGAAGAATATCACACAGAAAACCAACGCAAGACTCAAAAACTATAATTTGTTTGCGCATATTTATACATATAACACAGAATTTCACCATCCCGAAAAAAGCATTGAATTGAGAATCAATAATGTGCACTGTTCATATTATTTATAAATTACATTTTTATAAATATAAAAACTACGAAAAATAAATGTCTATATAACATACTATTCTAATGATTAATTTGTATCAAAATATTATATTAAATGACTATTGCACAATAAATTCATACGTAAAAAAAATATTATTATATTAATAAAATAATTTTAATAGGTTTAGGGTCAATCTGTCGACACTGAAAATGATTAATTTAAAATATACATTTATTGTTCAGGATTATTAAAAATAATAGTAATTAAAAAAAAAAAAAAAAAAGAAATAAGTAACAAATTGAAAAAACACTAATGTTTTAATTAAATGCTTTCCCTATTGTAAAAATAGTAAAATAATATCCACTGTTTTTTATCTACAACAATATCATTAACTATTATATTGATTTTTACCGTATTATTATTTTTAAATGTTATTAACTAATTTTCTACTTATTAAATTTCCAAGGAGAAATAGTTTACGTTAATTGGGTCATACACTATCGGTTTTAATGACAATTTTAACTGTACGTGTTTACCAGTACAATTTTCATTGAACTAGAATACCTATACCCTGTCGTTCTTAAAATACTGTTTTATCCGTACGTGTTTCGTAAAGTTTTCGGCGTAAACGATTGCGAGACACGAATTCCATTTTCAAAAATATTATGTATTTTTTTCTTCTTGTATACATATTCAAATTTTGTGAGAAATATTAATCAGTATTTTATTGTTTTAAGTATAATATACCTAAAATGTCAGTTTATAAATACATATTTTTTAAAATGACAATTGATGAAACTAATATTTTAGGGATTACAGTAGTTTTACTAGAAAAAAAAGAACCGGATGGGCTTCGCTCTGCTGTGCACTTGGGGGTGAAGTGCGACTCTTCATAGGATAGGTCATTATAATGGATTTGTTAAATTTGAATTCAATGATAGGTATCATTGTATACGAAAAACGATTCTGAACGGAGTTAATATGTTTGTCTAGGATATAATACATTGTTATTTATAAATATTGTAAAAAGTATATTTTATTTTGAAACGAAAAATTTAGAAAAATCGAAAATTTAAATTGTCTATAAATAAGTCAAAATATGTCAAAATACTTTGAAAACTTAACCATGTATAGAAAACGTCAATATAAAGATTTGGTGAAAATTTGTTGCAGTTTTTAAATTTTGAGTTAGAGCATTTTAAAAAAACCGATATCATTTGTCAGTCTAGAATATTATACATTATATTATATTTTACATGTAATTTTATGTCAATATTCGCTGTGCAAACGCTTATAAAAAAAAATTGTGCCTATGGATTTTAATAATTTTTGAATGACATTAAGAACTACTTCTGTGGAATTTTCTATTAACCTAGCCTATAAGTGACTTAAAAATCAATATAATATTTTGAAAAAAATATGACATAAAGGAAATACCAATCTTAACAGCTGGTAGAAATTTCAAAAATCTGCGACTTATACTTTTTGAATTATAACAAATATTTAAAATCGTTTGAGAATAAATCGTTATTTTATGCAATTTCGTAAATATTTAAATTTCAAATAGTCATAAAATTTTTTCCTCTAAGTCCGGTAGAAATTTTTTTAAAGAATTTTGAAGAATATCTTATAGATAACCTAGTGTGAAAATTTTGAACCTTAAGTATGAACAGAAAAATTTTTATGAATTTTTATCTACAAAATAACTTGCAAATTATCGTGATTTTTACATATTTCGTATAAATTGGAACTTTGAGCACTTATAAAAAAAAATTGTGATTTTAGATTTTATTTTATCAGTTAAGGAACAACTTATAAGAAACCTTGTATTAACTTTTCAAGATTTTTTGGTCTGCCAAAAAAATTTTATCGTTATTTTAAAAAAAAATACTTAAAAAAATTGAAAATTTCAATTGTCAATAAATAGCTCAATAAAAGTCAAAATACTTTGAAAATTTAACGGTGTATAGAGAACGCTAATCTAAACATTTGGTGAAAATATGGTGGTCAAGTATTTACATCGATTAGTTTTTGAGTTATAGCAAAATAAAAAATTTGATTTTATCGAAAACTGGTTTTGCGTAAAAACTCCCGTTTTCCCCTTATTTTTTTAGGGTTTTTCCCGTCGCATTTAAAAAATATTGAAAATTTTTTACTTTTGACCCCCAAAGTACCAACTAGATTTACTTTCTTTTCAGAAAAGTTGCTACATAAGCAAATCGAAGCATTTTTACTGCCAAAAAAGGTGTCGTCATACACAAAAAAAAAAAAAATAAAAAAAATAAAAAAAATAAATAAAAAAAAAAACACACATCATTGTAAAACCAATAGATTCCATCACTCCGTTCAGAATCTAAAAAAAAATCTTAACGTCTTAAATGGACAAAAATTGGTTAATATAGAGAAAGAAACTTCCGCATATCAATTTACTAAATTAAATGCACTCAGAAAGGTCAGACTGATATAACTATTTAAGAATGGCTAAAGATTATTATCGTAATTAGTATTGTTGTTCACACCTTGCATACAAATATATCAATAATTTACGATATTCAGTACCTAAGTAAAATATAATATAATTTCTGATATTAAAGAAATTTCTGATTCAAAATATTTTATAAAAATGTACGCTTCACTCGACACCGTGCTCGATGGATATTATTATTATGTGTACGTGTGCAACAAAAACGAAAGAGGTCGTCGAAATGTAACATAGTCGGATGACCAGTTAGATATATGATAGACTTAAAATAAAGAAAATTATCTTAATATTACAAGTAAAGTAGTTTGTTTCAGATAATTATTAAAGTGTAATACATAAAATTCCTAGTTCCGCTTCTGATGTTATATATGTTATCCACTTCATGTTATAAAAGAAATTCCATATTGCATACGAGTCTGCAATGAAGTACCACATTTTATGTCTTTGCCGTCCTTGTCATCATAGTTATATAGCACATAACTATATATAGATTATATTTATAGGGTAATTGATAAAAAATAAAGATACGATTGCTATTAATAATATTAGTATACAATTTATTTTATTTTATAACTATATATATATATAATATTATCTTCTTCTTCTTCTTTTATATATTATATTATAAATATTATAAAAATATATAAATATTAGAATGTTGCTAGGAGACGGTTGCTAAGGGGTGTTGCTAAGGAATGATATGTAACGCTTTTCGATACTATGTGCCAAAGAAAAGACATAAAATGTCAAAAAAAGATATAAGTTTTAGAAAATCAACATCAGCTCACTAACGTCTAAGTTACCTTGAGATTTGTAGCGACAGGAAGAACACATAAAGACTTAAAGTTCTCAGCTATTATTTTAGGTCAAGCATTAGGAAAAATAATTGAGACATGTCTTGCAATAGTTAATACTCTTCAAAAAGATTATATGAAGGTAACAGTACTATGATTAAGATGATTTGTTCGACCATACCACAGTTTTTGCTTTTAAACATTATCTGTAGGTAACCAGTACCAGATCTTTTAAACTCTTCAATTTTTTAAATTTTTTTGAAATGTTCTCCACGAAACGAATTTTTTTTAAAATTACCGTTTCTTAAGTAGCATTTTCCATTAATTCTTTAAATACTTCCATCAAAACATTATAAGCGTATTGTATTTTATTTCTATGCGAATATTCATTACTACGATCTTAATAAACATATTTGAGCTCGATACACTTCCAAAAATTATATCACAAATTGTTTACTTAATGTTTGAGAATCCGTTTAATAAATTAAATACTCTTTTAAGTTTAGTAAAACTTCACACCTAAAGTATAGTCGAAAACCGGCAGGCACGTGTATACACCACACGAGTCACTGTATTGTAAATTACAACTTGTAATCGCATGCCGCCCACCACCAGAAACGAGTTTACATACAATTTTATTATTAGTTAGGGCAGTGTTTCCTAAAATTTTAAGATCACATAACATCAAACAATATTATTTTTTTATTCGGAACCCATAGAATTAAAATTCCCCTGTTTTCCTGAATAAAAATCGTAAGGCACGGTCAACAGTCGTATTGGAACTAAACCATAATTTTATCTGTTATATAGTATAAATACAAAACACTCTGCCTTTGTATTATTATTTATTTTACACTGCATACTGTTATTGATTATTATATAAAATTTAAATATAAATATATTTTATAAATGCACAAATCTAACATGACTATTTTGACTATAATTACGCCAAATATACCTTTAATAAAAAATTTTAAAACTAATTTTTTTGAATATTTTGAAAAAACAATCGAGTTTCGAGGAACCATTAAGTGATCTCTGAGGACTTGGGGGTTCCGCAGAACACAGTTTAAGAAACATTGAGTTAGGTGTAATTGAAAACACGAACTAGACAAAAATCAAATTATTTGATTTTGATCATTTCAATTATATTTTATCTGTTTTGACTATACGAGTACATTAACCATTTTACTTGAACGGGTAAATAGGTACAATTAAAATTCTCAACAGCCGATAGTAAAGTATATGGCTTCCAATTTAATCACCCGTCTTACTAGTCATTATAAAAAATTGAAAAATAACATTTAAAGTGATAAATATGCATTCATAAAAAAAATGTCTTTTTATAGTATTTATTTATAAGTTTTTGCTTTTTTTTAATTTTTATATGTATTTTGATTTTATATAATAAAGCAGTTAATTACTTTGATAAAATTGGTATATTTAAATTTAATATCGAAACTACAATTATATGTAAATAGCTCGGAAGTGAAAATATGAGATCTATGTCAATTTCACGCATAAGTAATCTAAGTATTTGGACATTTTCTATGTAAAATAATGTTATATTAAAGATATAAGAGCAAATTACCTTTACGAATCCCCAAAAAAGTATTAAAATAAATAACTTACAATAGATTTAACTCAAAAAATATTTTAAATTTAATATGTCTCAAAGCAATAGACAAACAATTTTAGAATAATTACACGTATTTTATATCAATACATTTAAAATAATGAAAAATTACAAAATAACTTCAATTATTATATTTTAGAAAATAATTTCAATAAATCTATAATTGAAGGCTCCGGTGCAATAACCATGTACGTCCATTTTTCAAAATTGTTCAGGAAATAGAAAAAAATTATCTATAAAATGAGTTAATGAGACAAAAAACATGTTATTTTTTCTGTAAGAATATGATACATCAATCAAACTAATTTTCATTGGTTTAAATTTTATTTCCATAAAAATAATTATAAAAAACTAAAAAACTATGATTACTATATTTTCAATGGTTGCAAAAACCATTTACGTCAAACTTTGTTTTTGGACATACATGGTTATTGCACCCAACATAAAAATTAATTTTTAATATTTTATTTCAACACTATTCATTGAACATACGAGTATCTGGTTGTTGCACTGACCAACAAAGATTTTTTTTCTTAATATTTCTATATCAAAACATGATTTTGAAAAAATGTGGACGTATCTGGTTATTGCACCGGAACCTTGAATTTCTATAACAGTATTGTAGCAAACAAATATTGCGTCCAAGGTAAAACTTCATAGGCTCCCTTATGTGTTTTTAATTTAAAAATATTATTTCCAACAAATACTTCAATTAATATAAAGTACATAGAAGTTTTTATTAATAAAATATACAGCATTGACCATTGTAATATTAAATATAAAATACAAATTTTTCATTTTTGCACCCTCTCAGTTACTGCGTTCAGGACGTAAGCACTTCTCACACTACACAACTACAATCCATATTTTATTAAATTTTATCCTTATTCTTAATGCATTTAGCACTATTAATTATTGTATTTTTTTACACCACATGTTAAAATTAAAAAAAAAAAAGAACCGGATGGGCCTCGCTCTGCTGTACAGTTAGGGGTGGAGTGCACCTCGCTTATAGGATAGGTCATTATTATAATGGATTTGTTAAATTTGAATGCAATGATAGATATCATTGTATACGAATAACGATTCTGAACGGAGTTCATATGTTTGTCTAGGATATAATACATTGTTATTTATAAACATTGTAAAAAGTATATTTTATTTTGAAACGAAAAATATATTTTTCAATTAGGATGGGTTGGCAGTTGCATACAGCGATATAGTTTGTCAGTCTAGAACATTCTACATTATATTATATTTTACATGTAATTTTATGTCAATGTTCGATGTTCAAACGCTTATAAAAAAAATTGTGCCTATGGATTTTAATAATTTTTGAATGACATTAAGAACTACTTCTGTGGAATCTTCGATTAAATTTTCAAGTATTTTATAGTAGCCAAATTTTTTTTATCACCGATTATAAAAATAAAATGTAAAAAAATCAAATATTTTAAATGCCTATAAGTGGCGTAAAAATCATTATAATATTTTGAAAAAAATATTGCATAAAAGAAATACCAATCTTAACAGCTGGTAGAAATTTCAAAAATCTGCGACTTATACTTTTTGAATTATAAAAAATATTTAAAATCGTTTGAGAATAAATCGCTATTTTATGCAATTTCGTAAATATTTATCAGTTAAGGAACAACTTATAAGAAACCTTGTATTAAATTTTCAAGATTTTCTGGGCAGCCAAAAAAATTTTATCGTTATTTAAAAAAATAAAAAAATTTCAATTGTCTATAAATAGCTTAATAAAAGTCAAAATACTTTGAAAATTTAATGGTGTATAGAGAACGCTAATCTAAACATTTGGTGAAAATTTCAAGTATTTACATCGATTAGTTTTTGAGTTATAGCAAAATAAAAAATTTGATTATGTTGAAAACTGGTTTTGCGTAAAAACTCCTGTTTTTCCCAAATTTTTTTATGGTTTTTCCCGTCGCATTTAAAAAATATTGGAAATTTTTTACTTTTGACCCCCCAAAGTACCAAATAGATTCACTTTTCTTTCAGAAAAGTTGCTACATAAGGCAATCGAAGTATTTTTACTGCCCCAAATCGTGTCGACAGACACAAAAAAAAAAAAAAAAAAACACACATCATTGTAAAATCAATACATTCTTCACTCCGTTCAGAATCTAAAAAAAATGTTAGTAATATTTCTAATATATTATAAATGTATCTAAAACAAAATAATCATTTATAAACAACATGGCATTAATTTATTTTCAATAGAACATTCTTTATAATATTGACTACGCCTATTCTTAGATAAGTGATCATCTAAAAATTTGGAGATGTAACATTCTATGTTAAGAAACATTATTGACTTACTGGGTTTTCTTGAAATAATCATAAAGATAAACTAAAAATATAAAAAAATTATCCAACAAAAAATAAAATAATAATGTGAATTTCATCTTAGATTTACTTTAAATTTATTAGAGAACCCCAGAAACCTTACAATATTTATGATTTTGTTTTTCTTTAATAAACACAATTATAAAAATTTCATTCTACAGCCAACAGTTTAAAATGGGAACCAATTTTTAATATTTTTTTTTTTTTTTTGATACTTCATCTTTTAAATTCAAAGATAAAGTAATCCAATAAGCTAAAGTAGATATTCATAAAATATATGTATATTTATTTGATCTACTTTTACTCTTTTTTAAGGCCGGTTTAGACTTATCAAAGTAACTACGAACAAATACCACGAATCAGAATAAATCTGATTCGAGCATTAACAACAGTGTCTACACTACAATCATTTCTATCCAAGTAATTTTCATCAATGGACAAAATGGAACCAGAACTGGCAGACCTAGAGTTATCAGTAAGCGGGATTGTTGCTCAAGAGTGTGAAAAACTATTAATATTTCTATTAATCATAAAAATACATCATGCATAAATTGCATTGTTTTCTACAGACCACTTTTTTTCTGCCATTGTACGAATACATAAAATAAATTAAATATTTAATAGTTTTAATAGAAAAGTTAATGTACATATTAAATAAAACAAAGTATTCACATATTATAATACAATATATAAACTAGTTGCACAATGATAATAAAATAGAAATGTTCTCACCACGTACAAAAATTTTACATGTCCGTATAGATTGCTCCGTTAGCTGACACGAATCGGACAACAAGACTTGTACGAGTTGATCACACATACGTGGGATGTGTTTATATTATTAAAGTAGAATCAGTGGCACAAATTTGTGGTACTCATACAAGGTTACTTTGATAAGTGTTAACCAGCCTATAGTTATTAGTCAATATATAAAAAGTAAAATTAAAATAGAACCCTTCTAAACTGTAATTAACTTTAATTATAACTTTTTTTTTGGTTGTATAATTATAAAATTAAAAAAAGAATCCTTTCTAATTTATAACTTAATATTAGTAATAGAATAATAATAGTAGTAGTAGCAGTACTTTTCAGTGTTAATATATTATAATAACAATATATATTAACAATAATAATAATAATAATAATAATAATAATAATAATAATATATATATATATATATATATATTATTTAATATATTTAAATTGAAGTATATGTTTACTACATATTTTCAAATTTCAAATAATTTAAACAAATGTTTACCATTAATACACAAATAAATTGCCACTAAATAACGAGTATATATTTTTAAATATTAATTTATCATAATATATTAAAGTATAAATACCTGTTCAAAGATTAAATCACCAGTAAGTCGAGATAGTGTTCCAAATTCTAATATAAATGTACCAACTCCTGCGGTACAAGTTACAGTTGTTTCACCTTCAGGCACACCAGAACGAAGATTAACTGTACCATAAGGCATACCAGTAGGAGTGTCAAATGCTGGTAATAATCTTCTAGCTACATTTTCAGCCATGCGCAACAGTGGACCATTACATGGCCATCCGATTTCTAAATTGTCGGTAGCTCTATAAAAAAATAAAAAATTCTGAGTTATAATAAACAAATTGTAATTATTAAAAGTACTATAATATAATAACATGTGATACACAAATAACAATACCTATGAGATAACATATGGGCACTTAGCAATCCACCAACAACTCGTATATTTGTCTCAAAAACTGATACATTAATATCGGCATCAAATGAAACATTGAACTTAATGTAGTCAACTGCCTTATTAAATTCATCATGAAGACCCATTACAATGAGTGTATCTAGTGCATCAATCAATGATAACGAATAGCTATAAACATAACAAGTTTATAAAGCGTTTACAGAGACTTCAAAATAAAAAGTAAGTACCTGCCCCAGGTATCTACACCATCACAAGTCAATGGTCGTAATTCATCGTAAGGATATGCATAATTCATATAACCGTGATAGGCATGTTCAAACATTTCTTTTACTTCCAATCTATAAAAATAAAAAACAAACATCACTAATTATTAAACTAACAAACAGCGAAGCTTCAGAAAATATACCTCAGCTGTTGCAGTCGATTTCTGTCATAGTGCCGTGAACTCGAACCATGTCGAAGGAGCAATAATAGTATTAATGAAAAATTAAATGAAACATTCATAATTAGGTGTTTGTTTTTTCCCCCAAATGGATAGTCTTTAAGACTTCATAAACATTTGGGATAGTTGTTTGTACATATTTCTTTATCCCTGTATTCGTTTTCGAGAAATAGAGAATTTACCAAAGACATTAAAATATATTATTATTACGGGCAATAATGATGGTAACTAATTTTAAATAACATTGTACAACTAAATATTGTTATCAGTACACCGAATAAATAATTATTTTACTGATAATGTAAGTGCAACGTTTATCACGTTTTCAATTGCATACGTTGTGTCTTACATAATGCATAACATAATTCTACAATTCTATGCCCATAGACACTCGTATTCTTGTGATAAGGTCAACCTGGTAGACGTTTGCCGCATACGCAATCGACCGACTATTATCAGATAAAAGAGTAAAACACATTGACTGATAACAGTGAGTTCTCGTACACAAAATATTTATTTTTTCATTCATTTCAAATTCCTCGAATCGACTATGTGTACGTGTTAAAGCCGTTTTGTATTTTTATTTGATTTGTACGGTTACGCCAACAATGGCGTTTGTAAACTGGTTGTTTTCCGCTGCACACGTGCTACTCTACATTGTAAATATATAACACCTCTTGCCATATTGTTACTGTTGTTGTTTTTTCCCTCTTTATAAAATATTTCACTAACTAAACATTCGTCCGTTATAGTTACCGATATTTTCCTGGGTCATTTGGACGATGTTCTTAAAAAAATCTCCTGATGCATACAAGCGTAGGACCGCTGAAGAATTGTACTTCATAGATGAACATGGAAAGCAAATCAACTTTCCCAAACTAACAGATGAACCTGTGATCGATTTGTCAGTCATAGTACCTGCGTATAACGAACAAGACAGATGTAATATTGAATAACTGAGCGATCCATGTATGGTGTATTATTTTTTATAACATTTTTTGTGTTCAGTAAGGCCTATGTTGGATTCATGTTTATGCTGGTTGACTGACCACAAGTCGTCATTTGAAGTGATCGTTGTCAGTGATGGTAGTACCGACAAGACATGTGATGTGGTCATGGAATATGTGCAAAAATATGGTGCGAATCGAGTACGTCTGTTGAAATTAGTCAAGAACCGTGGAAAAGGCGGAGCCGTTGGTTTTGTGAGTAAAACAATTTTAATACAATACTGTTTCAAACAACAAATTATAGAAAAACTTATTCGTATAGGGAATGCAAAGTGCACGTGGACGCACATTACTATTTGCTGATGCTGATGGTGCTACACAGTTTGAAGACTTAGAAAAATTAGAAACAGTATTACAATCTTTAATTGAAAGTAATAATGTATTCAAACTAATTATCTATAGTATATTATACCATTTTAGAATCTCCCATAAATAATAAAAGAACTTAGTTGTAAACATATAAAATATTTTAAATATAATTTAATTATTTCAAGTGTACATAGCAAAATTGGTTATTATATTTTTTTTTTATTTATCAAAAATAAAAAAAATCTCAAAAAAATCATTAAATAATAGATTATGATAAATTTATTTATTTCGCATATATTAGCAGAATATTAATTTATAGTAAAATGTATAATAAAATACAAGTCAACATGATATAACATGGATACTGTAAAAAATGTATTTTATTTTATAATAACACTGATAGTTGCTTTTATTTTTCCAAATTGTAATACAATTTTTTAATTATCTAGGTAATTAATAATTATTCTATTCCGCTATTATAAATTAGCTATCCAAAAAAAAAAAAAAAAAAATCATTATGATTATAGTTATAATGTTAGTAGATTCACATAATATTTTTGTTACTTAGACAACATTTAATGTGGTAAAAATATATTTTACGTTTTTCTCAATGTCTGGAATTTCTTTATCTAATCATTTATTAGTAATTATTGACATTCAGTGTTTTTTATTTTTTTTTTTTTTAATAAAGGTTATTTTTAAAACACAAATATTTTTCAAATTTATTTTCATCAAAACACTAACCTTTTTTGCATTTTATTTCATTTAGATCCTATATAATGTTACTATATTATAATTTGTAATACAACAAATGTAAATACTAATACATTTGATATTTTTATATTACTCACACATTGTATATGTTGATAATTACTTGTTAATGTTCAAATTATTAAAAAAAAACTTTATATTTATTACATTTAAGTATTAGTTTGATAGATATCAATATCTATCAGCATTTTTAACAATATATTAATAAGTAATAATTATTTTTTAACTCAAATATTTATACTACTTATATATAAATTATCGATAGTAATTGATGAACATTTTTTAACAATTCTTAATTATTTAAATTTTAACCAGTTTGTTCTATATACAGGTGCTCATTGTGATAATTCTGCTAAAAGCAATGACATACAAGCTGTTGTCTGTGGCTCTCGTGCTCACTTAGAAAATGAGGCCAAAGCACAAAGAAGTATATTCCGTACATTGTTAATGATTGGCTTTCATATCCATGTATGGATGTTTGGTGTACGATCTATTAAAGATACACAATGTGGTTTTAAACTATTTACTCGATCTGCTGCTAGAGTTTTATTCAATAATTTACATGTTGACAGATGGTAAATATATTTATGTATATTTTACCTAAATTTAACTATATACATTATTAATATAAATTTTAATAAGCTACTTCATTATTTTTCTAGGGCTTTTGATGTAGAAATGTTATATATTGCTGAAAATATGAAAATGAGCTTGGCTGAAGTAGCAGTAAATTGGACGGAAATTGATGGTACTTTTTTTTTTAAAAAAAAAAATAAATAAAATTGTGAATTTTAATGAATTGCTTTAATAATTCTTTTATTGTTTTAGGCTCAAAAATAGTTCCTGTGTGGAGTTGGCTTCAAATGGGTTTTGATGTATTGGAAATATGGTTAAGATATCGTACTGGATCTTGGAAAATCCAATACAAACCAGAATAACTTCTGCACAAATGTATTTAAATATTTTTGACCCTGATTTATTTGGACAAATAAGATAAATAATTCCGAGTGATTATTTATTATAATATTAAATGATAGCTTTCCATATAAATTTCTTTATCAAAGTATCAATTGTGATAAAATTCAAGACTTAAAAATTAATTACTTTTAATTTATTTTATTGCATTTGTCCTAAGGATAATTGATATACCAGTTAAATAATAATTCTATTAATTTATATTTATATTGTTATATTTGATAGAGTAAGTTCCTTTTTGTATAAATAATTGTATGTTAAATTATTAATATAATATAGTTATGTCATGAATATACATATTTTTTAATTTAATATATTTTACATTTATACTAATTATACACTACAATTTAAATAAAGTTCAAAATAGTTGATATTTTTTTGATTTTTGTTTTTATAGGTAAAATTTATTCTTAATATCATTTAGTTTAAAATCCTCCCAAATTGATCAAGTCTATTAATATTAAAATATTATACTATTTTTTTTATTTTTAAGTAAAAATTCAATAATTGTTAATAATTTGAAGTTAACATACATATATAAATATGTTGTAAAATATTTATAATTTTAAAATTGTTATTTATTTTTGTAATATAAGACTGATCAATGATCAGTATTAAATGAACATCATCGATTAAGTTTTCATACTATTCCATAAAAATTATTAATTATAAATAACACTTAATAATTGTACTATACTACTTGTGAAATAATAAGCTACACAATTATCATAAAACAATTTTTGTAACTCTTTGTTTTAACTTCACTACATTAGAATTGCCAAAAAAAAAATATAAAATAAAAAGAATATATATAAAATGTAAAGTAAACAAAGTATTAAATCTTTAAACATACTTTTTAAATGTTTACTAAAGATTTTAATATTTCTATTACTTACTATTGAGTAACATTTAATTTATTTTAATTAGCTTGTATTTTATAAAACATAGTATAATGGCTTTCCTATAGTATTAAAAGTATTTTACATAATGTAGATTTTTATTTGAAACTATATATTACTTAAAATATTGTAAAATGAAAAAGTGTTTTCCATAATATCTTTCATTTATATTGTTTATTGATGTAAATTTAAATTATTTAGTTCAAGTATGTATTAATTTTTTTGCTATATGAACATATTTCTCCAATTTTAAGATTGTTAAAAGTTAAAATTTTATTAAAGTTGTATATTATAGAATTTAAACTTTTAAATAATATCTATAAACTTTTACTCAAACTTTTAGTTATTTATTTAAAGTTTTTTTTTAAAAAAAGTTTAACTGCAAAGTTTTATCATTAAAATTACATACAAATCGTTAAATCTGATTTTATTCATGTTTTTATGTAGGTTAATATTAACTATTTACTTAATATTAACTAAATGTATCTTTTATTACTTTATTACTTTTGTTTTAAAGTTTCTATAACTTATAATTTTAATATTACCATAAAATATTGTTAAAAATAAATGGTTAGTTAAGTTTCTTTGTGTTAATCAATGACAGTTCAAAATATAATTTGTTTTTGTAAACTAAAATTACTTCTGAAAATAATGTTACACCTAATTAATTAATTTTTGTTTTGATAAATTAATTTTCTTTGTCTCTATAAACGAATTAATGAAGTTTAATATGTTATAAAATAATCTAGCCATATTGTTTAAAAGAAAATTATGTGAACATCTAACACATAGACAAATTATTAAAAAGTCAATATATATATATATATGTTTTTGTCAAAACTTAATATAGAAAAAAATTAATTAATGAATTAATTTTTTTAATTTAATCCAATAGAAATTATAGATATATATATTAGGGTGGTTCAAAAATTTGAACTTTAGATTTTCGTAACCAGCACACTCTTATTTTGTTAAGTTATACTAAATAATGATTCTGTAAAAATGTGGACTTTATAATTCAACCCCTTCACGTACCGCATAAGGGTTGAAAAATTACCTATAGAGAATAATTTACACTTTTTTATTTTTTTAGCTCAATTATTAAAATTACAAAAAAATGTTTAGAAACAAATTTGTACTTATAGCTATTTTACTTAAAAAGCATTCTTATATTTTTTCTGTAAAATTATTATTTATTATAGAAAATATCAAAAACTAAAAATATTTTAGTAATACGTTGATATTAAATTTTTCATTATTTTTGACGATAAACAACATAATTTACTTTATTTTCTCGATAAACTATACTATTTTTGTTCGGAATGTATATTATGCATAGTTTTGTTGATACCTATACCTACACTATATAAATAGTATACCATTTCACATGATAAAACCGAACAAATCTTAATTTTAAATCGATAAGATAAGATAATTATCCCTCGGTTCTAATAAGTAATAGGTAACCATATTTTTGCAGTAATCTTAATGACAGTTAACCATCCACGGTGAAATTGATTTCACGTCTTTTGTGTGCTTTATTATATGCTCTATTATTTTTAAATATGCTGAATCGAAATATATATTTAATTAATTCGGTAAAAAATCAAATAACGGGTAGTAAATTACCATCTAAAAAGGATTGTTTAAGTGTTTTATTTTATAATATGCGGTATGTTAAATTAAACTTAAATGAGAGTATAAGTCTTGTGATTGATGAGTGCTTAATATATTGGAAAAAAGCTCGACTTCCTACACATGATCCTTCATATTGTTCAAAAAAATTGAAAAAGTTGTATGATTTCTGGAGAACACTTGAAAAAAACAAAAGTAGAAATAGTGACCTACACAAACAGAGAAGACAAGATTTTATTAATGAGTTAAATGATTTGTTTAATATTGCACATGTAAATGCATTGTCAATTATAAAAATCAATGATGATAAAAAGTTTCTAACACTGCAAAGACAACGTGGTCGTCCAGGTTGTATGTTGGGTCTAAATCTAAAACTAGATGCTTTAGAAAAAAGAAAAGAAGCTCGAGTTCAAAACGAAAACAAATTGAGAGAACAAATGGTTGAAACTTACGAAGAATTTGAAACCGGTATGTAAAATTATTTTTTGTATAAATGATTAACGAAATATTATTTGTCTTTTTGCACTTATTCTTAATAGTAAACGTAGTAAAAATAATAAATATGATTTACTTTAAATTGTACGATGTTGATATTTATATAATAATATTTTTTTTTTTACTTTTATTTTTTTAGGAACAATCTCTTCTACAAGTTCAGAGGAAGAAATACAAGATGTGGATAATTTTGAAAATGAGACAATCGCAGGCCCGTCAAAGTGTAAGAGAGCAAGAAAGAATCTAATGACACCTCGTCTAACTTTTGCGTTAGATAAATGCAAAATAAGTGATCGCGACGCCATTCATATAATAACAGCCTGTAAAGAAACTGCTTCACTAAATATAGATGATTTTGTTCTCAGCCGATCTTCAATTAAAAGAGCTCGGGAAAAAGAGGATAATTACCCTCTTTAGAAAAGAGGGTAATTATAAAATTAAATCCAAATTTTTCGATTTAAACTTAAATTTTGTTGTTATTCATTGGGACTCGAAAATATTGCTTGATATAACTGGTAAAGCAAATGTAGACCGTCTGCCAGTTGTCGCCACAGCCAGTGCCGGATCTAGGGGGGGGGGGGGGGGGGGCAAGTGGGTATTCTTGCCACGGGCGCTGTTGGTATCAGGGCGCTCTTAAGATTATGAAAAATACTGCTAATACCGTAACTAATACTATGTAAGGGCGCTACATTTTTATTAGCCCCGGGCGTCAAATGTCTTAGATCCGGCACTGGCCACAGCTCCAGGTTTAGAGCAACTTCTTAGAGTTCCTGCACTTTCTAGTGGTACAGGGTTAGAAATTTCGTCTGCTGTTTATGATAATTTACAAGACTTGGCATTATTAGATAAAATACAGGCCTTTGTAGTCGATACCACCGCTTCAAATACTGGGAGGTTAAACGGTGCTTGTGTTCTGCTAGAACAAAAACTAAATAGAAATATTTTATTATTTGCTTGCCGACACCATATGTATGAAGTTGTTTTACAAGGTATTTTTGCACAAGTTATGCGTTATATCAGGTCCAGATATACCCATTTTTAAAAAATTTCAAAAAAACAGGGATAATATTAATAAAAAAAACTTTTCCACGTAGATGACAGACAGTTATGTTCGTGATAAACTGGGATACATTGCTTTCAATATTTTGAATTTTACTGAAAATAAAATCAAAGAAGATTTCCCACGCAATGATTACAGAGAACTTTTGGAGCTTATCATTATTTTCTTGGGCGGTACTCCTTTAAATGGTATACAATTTCGACAGCCTGATGCTTATCATCTTGCTAGGTGGATGGCAAAAGCAATTTATTGTTTCAACATTTACATCTTCAGACATCAAGTAAAATTAAATCACAGGGAAGAAATTGCACTTAGAGATATTTGTTGTTTTGTTATCACATGTTATGCAGAGAATTGGTTTACCTGTATGGACCCTATCGAAGCTCCTTTAAACGATATATTATTTTTGAGAAAATTAGTTTCCTATAAAGATATAAACCCATCAATTGCAAATGTTGCCATAAAGAAATTTTGTAACCATTTATGGTACCTAAATGAAGAAACTGTAATGTTTTCAATATTTGATGAGAGAATTTTGATTGAAGACAAACGAATAATAGTACAAATTATTTTACAAGAAAATTACGAAGAAGATTTAGAAGTTCCGAAAAGAATCACTTTGAAGCCAGAAGAAATACCCGAGTTCATTAAGCGAGATATTCCCTTTGAGTTATTTACAACAAATTCACTAAAATTCTTTTCCCGTTTCAAAATTACTTCCGAATTCTTAAACATAGATCCTGTTGAATGGAAAAATAATTTAGAATATAATAATGCTCGAGAAATAATTTCGTCAATCAAAGTTGTAAATGACACTGCTGAGCGCAACGTTAAATTAATGGAGGACTTCAATCAAAAAATAACGAAAAATGAAGAACAAAAACAGTTCTTACTACAAGTAAGACAATTTTCTATACACTTGTAAAAAATATCTTCAGCTTATCACACTAAATAGTTGAATTTGATTTTTTAGGTTGTAAAAGATTACAGAAAAAAATATTCTGGACATAGCAGAGAAGTGTTAACTAAAAGTCTCGAATAGTATAGTGTAAATTGTTTTGTTTAACGTCAAAAATAATGAAAAATTTAATATCACCGAATTACCAAAATATTTTTAGTTTTTGATATTTTCTATAACAAATAATAATTTTACAGAAAAAATATAAGAATGCTTTTTAAGTAAAATAACTAGAAGTACAAATTTGTTTCTATACATTTTTTTGTAATTTTAATAATTGAGTTAAAAAAAAATAAAAAGTGTAAATTAATCCCTATAGGTCATTTTTCAACCCTTATGCGGCACGTGAAGGGGTTGAATTTTCGAAACCAAATTTTTACAGAATCATTATTTAGTATCTCTTAACAAAATAAGAAAGTGCTGTGAGTAAATTTCTAAAATTAATTTTTTGCTCCTATAAGGTTGGACCTGCCTAATATATATATACATAATTCATGATTTATAAATAAAAATTTGACATATATTTTAATTAAAAACTATCATAGTATATTATATTATATTTAATAGATTCATTTAAGTGTATATGTTTATAACATTTAATAGGTACAATTGAAGAAATTGAAAATTACAACGAAGAATTTATGAAAGACATAAACTTAAAAATAATTATATTGTGTAATTTTATTTCAAAAATATTTCCTCTGCGGAAATATTTTACACCATTATATTTCCAAATTTAAATACCTATAGTCCATTTAACAACTATAATTGTATAATTTTTTCCAGAAATGATAAATTAGCAAAAGATTTAAGATATTAATAAATCACCGCTTAAAATAGTCTTGTGATATTTTTAGTGTTATTTTTTTGATATTTTGTAGATTTATTTTACAAGGATATATATTTTGTAAAAAAAATCGATTTTTGTATTTTTATATTACGATGTTATCAATAAACTTTTTATGTTTTTTTGAATTACACCTGTAAGATGATGGTATTTTGTTTAAATTTAGATTTCTTTAGATAAAAGGTTATTTTAATCATCAATATTATAGAAATTTTTGATAGGATATGCAGTCTTGTAGTGACTAAGGAAAGTATTAAAGTACAACTATTAGGAGTTCACTTAACATATTTCCCAAATTCATTATTCGGTGTAAGTGGTATAATTTTCAAATGTCTTTTTGATCTATTAGTATATAAATAAAAATTCCATATTACCTTAGGTTTGTTTTGGAAAATGTCGATAAAAATGTTTTATAATTTCGAAATATTTTATTAAACTATAATATTTATAGAGACTTAAAATTTATAAATTTCCCAAATTGTAAATAGCTTTTTAAAAGTGAAAACCTTGAAGTTTAGACTTTTTTTATAATTTATTTGATGTTATTGGAACAAAACACAAAATAAAATCTATACTATATACTATACTATTAAATTACTTTAATACAGATTGACATTTTATAATTGTTTATTATAAAACTATTATATTTGAATAAAAATACAAAATTTCATAAATAATAAAAATTATATATTTATAATCATACCATCTGTAACTATACAAAATATTTGGTAAAACTGGTAATTCTCAAAAAAATGCTAGTAATATATGAATATATTATATAAAAATGAACCATTAAATTTTGCACTTGAAGGAGAACAATGGTAATCCCAAAAAAAATCATTAGTAACTTAATCTTTCTCCATTCTCCCCTCTAAACACCTTCCGAAATCAAATCGTGGTTGCATGATTGAGAGATGGACAGTGTTGGGAATAGATAACTAATAATTTATCTAGATAAAGATAAAGATGACTATACTAATTCTTATCTAGATACAGATAAAGATAGTTATACTAAATTTCATCTAGATAAAGATAAAAATAATTACATTTTTATCTAGATAAATATGAGATAATTACATGTTTGATTTTGAAAATACTCAGGATACTACAGCCTACAGATATTAGGTAAAAAATTCATAATTAAAAACATTATAAAATAAATATCATTTTTTAAACTCATTTCAAACACTAATAAACATAAAATATAAAATAATTTTTTTTTTTAAATAAACTTCATAAGAAGATTGTCATCTTGTCAGTTATTATCTGTGTTATAGGTATATGATGTACAGAAAAATGTAAAAATGAAAATATAGAAACATTTTAAATTTTCAAATTTTATTTTTATTCTATTTAAATAAATTATCTAGATTGGTACTGATAGATAACAAGATTTTTATCTAGATGAAGATAAAGATAACTGAGCATAAATTTATCTAGATAAGATAAAATATAAATAATTTTTATCTAGATAACATTTATCTAGATATTTCCCAACACTGGAGATGGATGACGATGAAAAGAATAAATGTATTGGATATGACAAACGCAATGGGAAATGCTATCTCGAAACGAGTATGTGTAATATATTTATGCAGTATGTGATGTACTAGTGACTACTATGAGTTGTACTTGGACAACAATCGCTTTTCATTAATCTAGGGGAGCCATGTAGCCGAGGCCCAAGCGGTACGTACCACTACCTAAGAAGTTTTTACATAGGTATGCATTTACATGGATACGTACCTACGACAGGCGATTGAAATGTTAGACTCAAAGCCGACCATAAACGCGACGGTCACGTTGATCGCTGAACACGCGCGTTTCATTGGCCCGCCGTAGACGATGCAATTCGAAATATCGTGCCGACCGGTGTTGTTCATTCCGGTTCCTGCCATCGTCGTATGCACTTGTTCCGTATTTTGCTGACGCGCGCGTCGCGTTCATCACCGCGGTCGATATCGACCGACCGCGCACGCGTTACCACCCGAATTACCGCCGATCATCTTCATCCTGATCGTCACCACTGCGTGTACGTCGCGATCTGAAGCACGAAAACACCAGCCGTAGTTAACAGGTGATGAATGTAATATAATATCGTATGTAACTTGTTTTCCACCCTCCCCGCCAGAAAATCATAGTCGAAAGTAAAATGTTCGAATATTAATCAGGTTCTTTGAGAGGTTATTTCGAAATTTCTTTTTTTCTTTATGATTTAGCTTGCCAACTAGGATATGACCGAGGTCCTAGTCTCATAACTTTTTCAGCAAAACCACAATTTCGTCACCCGTGGTCTATTATTTGTAACTTGAATTTTTATAAAACGTTAGTATTATCCAAACGCGGATCCAAGGAGAGGAAGGCCTAGCTTTAGCCTTTCCTTTGGGCTTATAATATATAATCTAAGTATGTAATAAATACTTAATAGGTATGTCTTAAATGAAGATTGGTCAAAAGACTAATGAATTTTTTATTTGAAAATATAATATATATATATATATATATATATTAATTAATATACATATGTATTTATTAAAATTATATATTTTTGTCTTTCTGTGAATACATATTAACCCTTCCTATTTCATAGTTCCATAACCGCCTCTGCTGTAATCGGTCTTGATAGGAAAATCTTTAATAAACTGTAAAAAAAAAAAATGTGTTCGTTATTATTTGAAATTATTAAATAAATAATTGATAAGATTTTAAATCCCATGTATGTCTTCCAATACATTTCTATCGGTTAGGTTAGTATGGAAAGAGACTTTTGGTTACCGATATTAAAGAACCGGCTTATATACTTAACAATATAAAGAATAAAAAACAAAAATAATAAATTATCCATATTAAAATGAACAATATGTTATACATTATACAAAATTGTTTGTTATATATTATATTTATGGCTTTAATAAATGCATTGATAAACTCATACCTACACGTTTTTACAATAATGTATTCATGATTAACTGATTTATTAATATCAACTATATATTTAAAACATAACTAATGGATACGTATATAGGAGAATAATCGTACTATCGTACGAAAAGTACTTCAGGTTAGGTGCCTAAAGTAAAAACGTAAAAGACGCAACATGGTTACTAAACTATGTATTTAATCTTATTATTTTACGTGTAATTATGTTACAAATGTAAATCAAGCCATCGGGTTAAATTTGTTGTAATTTATATATTGATGACATATTCATTAAGTTAACAGAAGCTTTCATTAAAAAGTAAGTCTAGCGAGGATCGAACGCGCGGCGAGTACGTATATTAGAAATACACGGATGACAATTTACGCACTGGTCAATGTCAATATTGTATGGACCCGCTCAACTAGACTGTTCGTGAAATAATAATGCGCCTCTCCTGCGAGTACGCCGCGTAGGTCTCGTCACGGAGGCAATGGGCGTGGTTACGTCCAGCCGCGACGGCGGCGATACGGCGCACAACGCCATCTCTGAAACGTTGTATGCGTAACACTTTTACTATTGCACACTCTTAATATCGGAGCGTACCCACGAACTTATTATCAATTAAAACAACTGTTTGCGTTTTCTTCCATACTTTAAATTGTTCTACAGACAGGTTTAATGTTTACTTGCATATTTAAAAACAAAATTATAATAATGTTATACATTTTAATATAATTTGATACGCGTACTGCGTACATTATACCTAGGTGTTATTATTATTTTAATTTTTTTCTTTGAACCTCCTTTATATATTCAGGTTCTCTAATATCCGTGATTTCGAAGCGTTTACCATAAAGTGGGTTGACAATTTCCGGTAGTAAACACTCCATATAAAATCTAAAAAATAATAATTTTACAATATTTTGTAATCTAATTAATAACTTTGTTACCAACTATTAAAGTTAATAAATACCTATTCAAATTTATTTTTACCTTTTAAGTTTTTCGGCCATTTTTGTGTTCCAAAATATTTCGTCATATTTAATTTCCTGTATACTTGTCCAATTAGGGGTATACACTACAAAATAACACAGTCTGCGATTTGTTATTCGCAATTGTCCCATTACTTGATAGTAATATTTATGCTCCCGTTTAAGTTCAATTCTGTTGTCATTCGTGATGTTACAGTACTTCAACTAAAAAGAAACATGTTATATTGGCTTATTAATATAATAATAATTAAATTACGTATACAAAAAATACTTACTAGTTTATTATTCACAGCCTCAACGGCATTTAATGTATTTATTACCAAAAATGGACATTTTATTTCCACTATTCCGTTTTCTCCAACCAAACCATCTGAATAATAAAATGTAATATAATATATTTAATGAATTTTTAAAAATAAGTAGATACCAAAAACACATATGAATAATTACCAGGACTTGCAGCTAAAAAAGGAAATTCACTATCGGCAAATAATCCACATAACTCAACAGTCTTTCCACTTAAAACTTCGAATTGAGCTCTACCTTGAGGTTCCATTTCAATACCATAAGAAATTTCTCTTGATGTGATATTTGACCCATAAAGAAGACTAAATAATTTTTTTCAGCAGCCTCTTTCGTCTTTCATGGTAACAGTCTTGGTTATGACTTTGATCTTTTGTAGTACATTCAAGTTCTTTTCGATCGACTTTTTCCAATTTTTTTAAAAATACATTTTTTTTCTACTTAATTCTTCATTGGTAAGAATATCATCTAAGGGTTCTGCTAAGCCATAGTGCATATCTGGTCCGCTAAATTGAGTTGTAGTTAATTTGGATCGTTTTTTTCCACTTTCAAATAATTATTTGACGGTTAACCGTTTCCTTACTATAGTTGTATTTTTCCTAATTCTGTCAATGTTTTTTAAATATCGTTTAGCAAACATACCTATATACATTAAATTAAATTATAATTAATTGTATTAATAATTAAAATAATAAATACATTTTGAATTTATACCTGGGCTTTTAAAAACTATTTTTTTACGTACAACTCGTAAATAATTTTTTTGAATTAAATGCCACTACAGCTGCCTCAACTCTAGTAGTGTAGTTATTTTTTTGTGTGAAATTAATTCTTTTACCTCCCACATGCTTATTAATCAAGATATTTAAATGCTCGCACGGGTTATTGTCTACATTTTCAATAAGGCTATCTGCATTAACTGATAGTCTGTATACTATATTCCGAATATGTCCCATCATTCCTGCTTTCTCAGCATCAGGAACAAGATTTATTTCACCCAATTTCGGACTAGAAGAAAAATATTCAGCACAATTCTTGTGTTCACCAAATCTGTGATAAACACTGTTCGATATATCTCGTCTTAGTTCTAAAAATAAGTAATAATAATTGTATTTTTATCATTTTCATGGATTATTTATTTTATAAAGTAGTTTCTTTCTATTTATACGAACATTTAATAAAATGTTCAAAATATTTTGAAACAGGTGTATAACATATATTTTTAATTTTTGATAATAATAGTAGCAGTCGTACACCTATTATAATCAATTATAATACTAAAAATAACTGCAATTTTTTGTTGAATAGATGAACCGTTATGCAAATGATAATCTGTTGCTTTTGTTATGTCAGAACGAAAACGTATAATATTCAGTGCTCGAATTGGGGGGGGGGGGTGCGCAGGGGGACGGAGCTCCCCTACTATTTTTTTTTTTTTTTTTGCGTACCCCTACTATGTACCCCACGGGTCTGTGTTGATTAATTGTGCACTTGGAACGCTGTTTTTAAATCGTTGGATTGAGCTCCTCTACTTAATTTTTCCCAATTCGAGCACTGATAATATTGTTAACAATGCATTTTCTGACAGTTATTGGTAAGTCGGTTCGTTTCGTGAGTGCCATCAGTTTGGTGCAGTGATTCCTTAATAGGTGATTCCGACATTCAATTTTTTTTACTTAAAAATCACTTTCATAAGGTAACACTTCGTTTAACCTTTTGGTTATACTACTGTCGCCATCACCTAATTTAATATTATAAACTGTGGGTAGTTCGTAAATGGTACACACAATTATTTTGAATAATAATTTATTAATTACTATTTATACAATTACAACACTCGCAAAGAAGGAAAAACTAAAAGTAAAAATTTATAATACGTGTATTAGAAATAGTAACGAAATCAATGTTGATACAAAAAGAAATAATAATAATACATTAAATATTAAATGATCGTTTCGGCGGCGGTTATAATACAATTAGCGATAACGCGGCGAGTACGGCGATAACGTATGTGTGTGACCGCGGCGTCGGATACTGAACGACTGTTGTTGTTGTCGGCTATCTCTCCCGTATATAATTAGGCGATAGCTTTCTTGATTATTCCGGAACATTCTCGATATGATATGTGATTAATATATTTAGTCTCGAATATTCTCGAAATATATAGATAATTCGATAGCGTCGCGCGTTATTGATTGTCGCCACATCACTCCCCTACCAGTGACGGAGTCAAACAAAACCTACTTGGAGACGGTCTGGAAAACGAACTCTTCTTCCGGAACGTGTCCTTTGGTCCTCCTTTGTAATGGTATTCGGTGTAGGTGTCTGCATTTCTCTCGAAATATCTTCCTTAGAATGGTCGTCTACTATGATGTAGGCCGGTTTAAGTCTATCTATAGTTACTCTAACTTTTTTTGTCTTTATATCAATGACAAAAGTTTTTATATTTCGACTTATGACTCGATAGGGACCATCATAGGGCATTTGTATTCCATTTTTGGGTCCGTCATGTCGAATGAATACGTACTCTGTGGTTGCAAGATCCTTGAAAACAAAGTTCTTCTTATCGCCATGTCGCGTACCATTGACAGGTCGGATCTGCTGAATGTGATGTCGAAGATCTTTGATAAACTCAGCTGCGTCGTCGAACTTGGCGGCATTATCTTTTGACGTTAGGAATTCGCCTGGGAGTCTAAGTGGCTCTCCATAGACTAATTCTGCCGAGGTGGATTTAAGATCGTCGCGCCAAGCTGCTCGGATACCCAATAAGACTGTCGGAAGAGTTTCTGTCCATCGATTATTTTGATGACATTTAATGGCGGCTTTAAGCTGCCGATGGCTTCGTTCCACCATGCCATTTGCTGAAGGATGATAGGCCGTGATCCTAAGATGGTTCGTGCCAGTCAAGTCATTAAGTTGCTTGAAAAGGCATGACTCAAATTGTCTTCCCTGGTCTGTTGTGATACGAAGAGGGGTACCAAATCTCGCGATCCAATGCGTATAGAAGGCTCGTGCTACGGTTTCCGCTTCTTGATCTTCCAATGGAATTACCTCAGGCCATCGAGTAAATCTATCGATACACGTGAGGCAATAGCGAAATCCTTCGGAATAAGGCATAATGATTAGATCTAAATGAACATGTTCAAATCTTTGAGATGGTAAAGAAAATGAACCAAGAGGTGCTGTGACATGGCGCGTGATTTTGGCTCGTTGACATTCTACACATGCCCTCGCCCAATGTCTGCAGTCTGCGTCAATGGCTGGCCACACGAATCGCTGTTTAACAAGCTTCGTCGTGGCCTTAACACCTGGATGTGCAAGTCGATGTATATTATTGAAAACTTTACGTCTGAATGGCTTTGTGACAAAGGGCCTGGCGGTTGAAGTTGATAGGTCACAGAACACTAAGACATTCGTACCTGGTAATTGAACTTGCTTGAGTTGTAGTCCAGTGTTTTCTTTTTCGTATTTCTTTAATTCCTCGTCTCCCTGTTGTGATATCGCTAATGCAGTGTAGTCTATTGTCTCTGACAAGGCGTCAACGCGAGATAAAGTATCAGCCACGATATTCTGCTTACCTGGAACATACCTAATATCCGTGGTGAATTGTGAGATAAAGTCTAGGTGTCTGAATTGTCGTGGTGAGCATTTATCCGATTTCTGCTGAAATGCAAAAGTGATGGGTTTGTGGTCGGTGAATATAACAAAATCGCGTCCTTCCACCATATACCGAAAATGCTTGACAGCAAGGTATATCGCGAGAAGTTCTCGATCGTAAGCTCCGTATTTCGTCTCGGTCGCTGTGAGCTTCTTGGAAAAGAAAGCAAGAGGTTGCCACACATCATTGACGAACTGTTGGAGAGTTGCGCCAACCCCGGTGTTTGAAGCATCACTTACAATAGCCAGTCGAGCGTTGTCACATGGATGTGCGAGAAGTGTGGCTGTAGCGAGTTTCTCTTTGCATTTTTCAAAAGCCAAAATAGCCTCTGGTGTCCAGTTAATAGGTGACTTACCTTTTAAATTGGGTACCAAAAGGTCACTTAGTGGTGCTTGTGCGTCTGAAGCTCCAGGTATAAAACGACGATAGAAGTTTAACATACCCAAGAACTGTCGTAGACCCTTAGCGGACGATGGCCTCTTGTAGCTTAAAATGTCAGTGACTCTGTCAGGTAGAGGACGTGTTCCTTCTCTAGTAATCATGTAGCCCAAAAACTTTACTTCTGACTGTCCAAAAACGCACTTTTTTGGATTGACAACCAGAGAGTATTCACGTAAACGCTCAAAAATGATCTGTAAATGTTTGATGTGCTCTTCCTCAGAAACAGATGCCACCAAGATGTCGTCAATGTAGCTGTAACAGAAATCAAGCCCAAAAAGTACTTCGTCAATAAATCGTTGAAACGATTGTGCTGCATTTCGAAGCCCAAAAGACATAAAGAGGAATTCGAAAAGTCCAAATGGTGTCACGATTGCGGTTTTAGGAATATCTTCTTCAGCTACAGGAATTTGATTATATGCTCGGACTAGGTCGATTGTTGAAAAAATCGTTTTACCGTGGAGAAAGTGTGCAAAGTCCTGAATATGACGAACCGGGTACCGATCTGGAACAGTCCGAGCATTTAGAGCACGGTAATCCCCACAAGGACGCCAGGCATCAGTTGTGTTCCTTGATACCAAGTGTAATGGTGATGCCCAAGGTCCCTGGGACGGTCGAATAATGCCCAATTGGATCATAGCTTCAAACTCCTTTTTTGCTGCCTTGAGTTTATCAGGTGCTAAGCGTCGTGGTTTACAAGATACTGGGGGTCCTGGTGTCGTTTGAATATAGTGTTTGGTGCTGTGCCTAATGTCTTTAGGCGCTCCATACGGTCGAGTGATCTCGGGAAATTTCCGTAGTAAGCCGTCGTATTTCGTTTCTCCCACGACGATCTTTATGGATGGTATGGAGGATTCAGCAGCGTGACCATGAGCGGTAAGTCGTGTAACACCATCTAAAAGACATTGATTACGCACGTCTACCAAAAGATTGTAATGACTTAAGAAGTCCACACCAATGATGGGTTTGGATACTTCCGCTATCACAAATCTCCAAATGAAATCTCGACGAAGTCCGAAGTTGAGACTGAGCGTGATAGTACCGTAGGTGTTAATGGGCGTGCCATTGGCTGCTGATAGGACGTAATCGGATTTTACTCGTCGGTCTGGAACAGCACTACGTGGATAAACACATAAGTCGGCACCCGTGTCGATGAGAAATTGAGTTTGAGAAGTTCGATCAGTAATGAATAGACGGCGTGGGGACGGACTGGGCTCACTGGCCGTCATCAGTGATGACCCGTCACGTTTCCCGAATTATAGGTACAAGGTTCCTTACATTTTCGTGACTGAGATCCATAACGCCAATGATACCAGCATAATCCATCTGCGCCATGGAGAGTACGGCTCCGAGATCGAGATCTTGAGCGGTAAGTACTTAGTCTTGAGTCCGGGTTACGCGAGGGACGAGTATTGATCGCTGACACTTCACTTCTCAACGCCGCAATTTCCTGATTTATACTCAAGGTAAGTTGAGACATTTTAAGATTGAACATGGCTTCAAGAGTGTCACTTCTCGTTGTCTCGGCTATTTGAGGTAGCAAAGGACCAGATGCATCCGCGATGTTGTCTGCATGGACAGCGAGTTCTTCAAGCTTACTATCTTTAACTATTGCTAACGCCACTTGTATACTTTTTGGTAGGCGGCCCATCCAAAGTGTCTTTAATAATGTTTCCGGGACGGAAGAGTCAGCCAGGCTTTGGAGGTGGCGTAAAAATTGTGACGGTTTACGGTCACCAATCTCAACGCGCTCCAGAAGTTGACGTGTTTTTTCCTCTTGGGAGGCACTAAGACGTTTTATTAATTCATGTTTTATTTTGACATACTTACTGTCCGAGGGCGGCGTCATAATTATGTCTTTGACTTCAACTGCATATTTCGGCGGTAATGCTCCAACCACATACCCGAATTTTGTACTATCAGCTGTGACTCCCGCGCTGGCGAAACTACCTTCGACCATAGCAAACCAAAGTTCGGGATCTGACGAAATGAAATCTGGTATTTTGACAGCCACTCGAGCAATCGTTGCGTCTGTCTCTGCCATCACGTCGAGGTCACCAATTTGTGGGTAGTTCGTAAATGGTACACACAATTATTTTGAATAATAATTTATTAATTACTATTTATACAATTACAACACTCGCAAAGAAGGAAAAACTAAAAGTAAAAATTTATAATACGTGTATTAGAAATAGTAACGAAATCAATGTTGATACAAAAAGAAATAATAATAATACATTAAATATTAAATGATCGTTTCGGCGGCGGTTATAATACAATTAGCGATAACGCGGCGAGTACGGCGATAACGTATGTGTGTGACCGCGGCGTCGGATACTGAACGACTGTTGTTGTTGTCGGCTATCTCTCCCGTATATAATTAGGCGATAGCTTTCTTGATTATTCCGGAACATTCTCGATATGATATGTGATTAATATATTTAGTCTCGAATATTCTCGAAATATATAGATAATTCGATAGCGTCGCGCGTTATTGATTGTCGCCACAAAACAATTAATATAAAATGTAATTTTTAAAATATATTAATAATTAATTAATTAAATTAATATTTAATATTGATTTTGATACAATGCTATTGGTACATTATAATAATTGCCTACAATTCTACAATACTACAATTCATAATCATGATACACCGACCGTCGTACGACGGGTTTTATTTTTATTGTTGATTGATACA
Source organism: Sipha maydis (assembly GCA_034509805.1). NCBI lineage: Eukaryota > Metazoa > Arthropoda > Insecta > Hemiptera > Aphididae > Sipha > Sipha maydis. The sequence goes on along the minus strand of JASXSY010001865.1, from coordinate 73,497 downwards.
ATGATACAACGCTACCTCAGTCCGCACTCCGTATATACATAATATTAGTTGCCGAAAACCCCTATACCATGGGCTATCTGTCTATTATAAAATCAATGCTAGAACTTAGAAGCTACTGTCAGACCAATTTCATAGTATAAAAACATTCGAAACTATTTCTGGACATTATTAAGGGCGCGCTGAATGCCGATAAGGATCACCACAGTGAGCGACGCGGCACAGATACGGGCGAATATAATTTCATTGTGGGAAGGGGGGAAATCGTATTCGCTGCCGCAACGACAGTAGGTAGCAGCATGTTGCAGCCATTAATATTCGAAAAAATTGAAATCTTTATGTAAAAACTGTTTCACGCAGGAGAGAACCGAGGAGACTACAGTCATAATTAAGAAACAAAATTCTCACCACAGAAAAACGGGAACTTTTTCTGTGCAACGTTGTTTTTATTTTTTTGATATCAGAACTGAAAAAAAGTTATTTGAGTTTGAAAAACGCAAAAATAATAAATTTTGACACAATAATAACTTTTTTTGTATTAGTGATATCGAAAAATTAAAAACATCATTGCACAGTCAATGTTATCCTTATTATGTGGTGAAAATTTTGTTTCTTAGTTATGACTGTAGTCTTCTCGGTTCTTTCCCGCGCGAAACGGTTTTCACGGACGAAATTATACATGTGTAGCGTCCTCTTAAGGGAATATTACAAGTCTCGCTGTTTAAACACGTATAAAGGTGCGCACACACTGCCGCGGTGGCGGTGGCGGTGATTTTCATAGTTATCATGTTTTGACACACCTATGGTTTTGATTGGAGATGAGGCGTTTGCCCTAAAATCTTATTTAATTAAGCCCTTTCCACGAAGACTATCAAGAAGTGATAAAAGACTAGACAATTATAACTACAGGCTATACCGAGCAAGGCGTGTGGTTGAAAATGCCTTCGGTATTCTAGCAAAAAAATGGAGAATTTATAAAGGTCCGATAGAGGTTAAGCAGGAAAAAACTAAAAAAATAATTTTAGCAACCTGTATTTTGTACAACTATCTCCGCGTGAAAAATGTTGATGTCGATACAACTTTATACAACAAAATTAAGGAATGCATCTATATGATGTAAATAAAACACAAAACAGTAGTGAATATACGTGTATCAAATACGACCACCGCGGCGGTGAAATTGGTCATGTTGCAATTCACCGCGGCGTTATTTCACCGCGGCATTCACCGCAAATTTTAACGCGGCGGTGTGGGTACATAGTACCAATTACGTGTGTTACATTTTAACGCCACCGCCACCGCGGCAGTGTGTGCGCACCTTAACTCCAGTGGCGGACTGGAATAAAAAAGCCCGGGGTGCAAAAACATTTTTAGGGCCCTATCAACATTCTATAAAATAAAAAACATATAATGCACTTTCTATTTTATTCTCAGCAATTTTTTTTAATGTATTCATTATAGTACATACTTATTTTCTTAAATAAGAAGAATTTCAGTTTTTAAACAATAGGACTGTATAAACTTAATCTTAATAGTGTAAAATAAATTTAATTTTTTTTATAATAGTTACATTTTTATCTTTTGAAAACAATTAATAAACATCTTGTATTATATTTGTGTATATAAAATGTATAATTTTTAAAAATGTAATAATTTTGAAAATGTTGTAGAACTTTCTGAAATTTTATCAATTATACTTTCTGTATCAGGTAAATAATCGTTTTCTATACTTAGAAGAAGTTGCGCGTTTAATAAATCTTGTTCCATTGTTGAACGTAATCTGTTTTTAATAATTTTCAACTTGGAAAATGCCCTTTCACAATTTGTTTGTGTGCAAGCTAGAGTTAATATATATTTATATAATATATATAAATTTGAATACGCTGCTGAATGCAAATTATATTTTTGTAAAAATTTAAAAACGCATGGTATGCATTCTTCACAATCATTTTTTTTAATTTTAGATTTAGAAAAGTCGAAAGATTTATCATCGCCATTGTTGTCAACACTACTTTCATCTTCGATTTGTTCACTATTTACTGGTTCATTTGTTATTAAGTCATCTTTATAGTCGGATACATTTTCAAAAAGTGCTTTTGAGGATTTTATAATAGTTTTATAAGAACGTGCAAAATGACAAAGTTCTTCTTGTAAATCTTCATACTTAAGGTTAACTTTGTCAGCTAAAAACTTCAAACTTTCAATCAGACAAATTGAATTAGATTTAATTTCATCAAATCACCGTGGATCTAAATAAGCTAAAGCATTAATTAGATTTTTATTTTTTCCAAATCGCTCATTCATAGCCATTCCCGTAACATCATAAATTCTTCTGAATACATTTATATGATATTTTTGGTCAGATGATAAATTTACAGCAGAATCAAAAGCACACTCGCCAGACATTCTTTTTACTTTCTTTTGTCTTTGAACAGGAAATTCGTCTTGTATAAAAATATTTTCAAGAGACTCTGTTCGTTTAGTCATAGTTTTTATAAAAATAGAAACTCGTTGTTTGAGATCATTGTAATTTTTTATATCAGACATAGTTTTTAATACTTTCATGATATGACTTATTTTATTCCACGCAGTAATATAATCTAATCCTTTTATTTGTAAATATTTTGACACTGGAGTTGTTGAACTGAACAGTTGGAGAAAAAGAAACGCTGTTATTATAGTTTCATATGAAGTCCAATTTATAATTAGCGCTCTTGCATCAGATGCAGTGTGTGGATCAGTATTATCAGCATAAGCAATTGTGTGTAAAGCATCTAATATGTAATAATAATGATTTCTTGAGAGATCGGTTTCGTTTTGATCCGACCATGTATTAAATATACTTCGTAAAGCATCATCCGCACTGTTCCATCTTGTAGCACCTATCTTTTTTAATTTTCTTAATTTATCTGCACCAGTTTCATTTTCAAAAATAGTATCTGTCCAAACATCGGCACGTTTATATGATTCAGTGAAAAATACAGCAGTTTTATTAATTAAAGAGAAAACATTTTGAGCACAAACACAACATTTTACAGAATCTTGAATGACAAGATTCAAAACATGAGCGTGGCAATGAGTAAATATAGAATTAGGAGCATCTATTTTTAATTGATTTTGTAAACCTTTGTACTTCCCACTCATATTAGATGCTCCGTCAAAAGAATCACTTACAAGTAATTTTAAATCACATAATTCCTTTTTAATTAATTTGTATTGTGCTTCATCTGTTGCTGATTTTATTGTTACCATTTTTTAAAGTCTCTCTTGAACCTAGTTTTCACTATTAACATTAACGAATCTTACACAAATACACATTTGATCTTTTACAGCAATATCTTGGGTTGAATCTACTTCTAATGAAAATAATCCAGCTGTAACTACATCTACTGCTATTGCTTTTTGTATTATATTCCCCATTAGTACAATTATATTTCTAATAGTAGTTTTTGATAAAAATGAAATTAGTGAACCACGGCCATGTTTCTGAGATGTGTTCGCTTCTCTTATTTTTCTGCACTTTTTTTAGAAACTTTATCTACATGAACTCGCATTATTGGATCATATGTAGATAAAAAGTTAACAACTTCTAAAAAATGTCCATGGTTGTTTTGTAAATTATTCAAATCATAAGTAGATTCATAGCGTTTACCTCTAAAACCTACATTTTGTTATGAGAATAAAAGTATTATGTTAATTACACGATGAACTATTTCTCGGTTATTTTTCACAACTAATTCTCTTTCAGTGTTGATAAGATTTTCTACATTCGCTCCAGATTTATTTATTAAATAATATGAAGTTGCATCAGAATGACTCAATGACTTTTCATGTTTGTTGAGTCTTTCGTACAAGTTTTTAATATTAATTACTGAACCAGTACAAAAAGATGTGTTCTTGTCAATAGAAAATGCCATGCATATACTACAATAAACACTTTTATTCTCAACGCAATATGATAACCATTTTCTCTGTAGACTTTCTCCTGTCGGTAATAGTCGAAAATAAACTTTACGAGGATCAAAACTTAGTGACTTAATATCAAAAGGTTGAATTGGATGAAGTTTTAAAAATGCCATCTTTTCATAAATAGAAGAATTATTTTGGTTAGGTAGTAGAAATGGATGTAAAATATTTATCTCAGATTCTTCTTTTAATTTCTCAATATAATTTGTTTCATTGGAATAATTTTTAAAAGTAGATAAATCATTTTCAGAATAAGATTTATTTTTTTGGTTAATTGTTGACTCTAAATCATTATGTTGTTTTGAAGGGTTATTTAATTCAATTGCTAAGTCATCATAATGATATGATGATGATGATGATAGAGGCTGTCTTAATTTTAGCTGTGGATCGATTGTGCTATCGGTTTTTAAATGTGTTGGTCTTGCAAAAAAATTAAGTTTTGTTTATTTTGGATCTCTACTCGATAATTGTAATTCTTTCTCAGACCGAATTTTACGTTTTTCAGCTCCACTTTTGTGTTTATAATATTTGTCTGCCATTATAAGCGTATACTTCAATACCAACTCTAAAAAATGAATGTTTCAATTTTTTTTAATTTAAATGCATCGTATTCAAAGTATCACAAAAATAAACATCGTTAAGCTAAAAAAAAATGTTATCATAAAAATTTGTAAATATAATACGTATAATCCGGGCCTGCCTGCCGACAATATCTATGTATATTATTTCATAATTATTAATAAATAGAAAAATGTATTGATAGAAACTTTTAAAAAATGAGTATAAGTACCTGTTTTTCTAGCAGTCAGTACTTTGGGAGGTCACACGAAATTGAATAGTTATCGACGAATCGACGTTATCGTCACTCGTCAACGTTGTCGGTCGTAATAATATATAATGTGTGTGAACTGTGAGTGTGTCCGTATGAATATAATAATATGATATGCTATATATATCTTTATAGCATGCGGAAATGTCAGACGATAATAATTAATAATAGAAACATTATATTATCTTAAATTTCCAAAATGATATACCTACGAAATACGAATTCAATAGTTGGTTATGTACTTATGTCTATTTTAATCATTTACAATTTATACTTTTGTATTATTTATTTTAATATTATGTTTTGATAATAAATACAAATTAATAATAAGAATAAAATGTGATGGTGGCAAATAATGATAAAGTAATTATTTTCAATAATAAAAACCTTTTTTGTTTTTCTATGGGCCCGGGGTGCGATCGCACTTTAGCACCCCGGGCCAGTCCGCCACTGCTTAACTCGGCTAATAATAAATTTATTGATTTAGACCCTCATAATAATTTGAAGCTTTAGAACTAAATTTTTAATTTAATATTATTTTATTGTAAAATTATTAAACGGTTTATTTATAAACGAATGATAAACTTTCTTAGCAATATTTTTGTATTATTAGATTTGTTCATTTCTTTACTTATGTACGCCGTTCGTATTCAATATATGAATAATATTATTGTGGTGGTTTATTAGTGTGTATATATGTACAATAAAATATGTTTGAAAATTATTTTTAGACGAATGATTAGTTAATAACATTACTTTATGTGTATTGTATTTACATCAGTAGGTATTATTATTATTAGCTATCAGTAGGACAAGCAGTCGCTTGTTAGTCGCCAGTCGTCACAAGCACAAGCACAGTACATGCATACAACCCAGGGCCGAACTTCCGCCTAGGCAAACTAGGCAGCTGCCTAGGGGCCTTTGCTTTCCTGGGGCCCTCAGGGAAACATACACAAAAAAAAAAAAGGTATCGCACACATAAATTGATTAACACGGAAAATAGTTCGTGTATAATATAGAATATTATTGAGAGCAAGTAATTTAGAAATTAATATTATTATGTTGTTTTAGTTTTATGGAACCGTATATAAACATAAATAAATACATTTCGTGGTGTTTATCAGTGTTCGTTTCTTTCTAATCGATTATATTTATAGCCGAAACCCGTAAATAAATGTATAGCCGTAAACACTAAACATTCTTAAAATAGTGAATAATTATTATCGCGTCGCCCGCTCGCCAACCCGCATGCAAAATCAGTTCAGCTGGTACACGGCGTTATCTTTATCTTCACATCGAAACCAATAGTCTATGGTACATAAAATTATAAATAATTTGTTTTGAAAGCCAGGAGTACGATTATTAGTTATTATTTATTACGATTTAATTTTCATTTACATTCCGATCGTGTTGGTGTCAACTGATAAATTACGTAAGTACAATAATATAGATGTTCATAATATAAATCAGTAATAATTTGTTCTCATACATTATACCTACAAAACGATTTTAAATTTAAAAATTATACGACATGTTTAAGTCTGCATGTTAGTTAAATATATCCAATTCATCTAAGCGACTAAGCCGACGTGACTATTTAGTTTCAAACAATAACGGAGATTAAAAATGTTTTTTTTATTGAAAAAATGTAGATTTTAATGTCAAATGTAAATTATAAATTAACCCGTCTTCAATGGTTTATACGTTACAGTTTATAGTTTATACTAACTATATTGCATTATTGCTACTATATTATAGTAGTTTATAGACTATAGTAGCAATATATACTATAATAATATATTAATAAAATAATAAGATTATAGTAATTAATTTGTGTTTTATTGAAATTTTATTTTGTAAACACTGAATGTATTATTCAGTGTTTACAAAATAAATCATTATTGATAATTGATCGACCAAAATGACCAATATGATTTTGCAGAATCGTATGAGCTTGCAGTAATCAATACATATTTTAGGAAAAGAGAAGAGCATTATATAACATACAAGAGTGGAAGAAATAGGTCGCAGATTGATTATTTTGAGTGGAGGAGAGACAATATAAAAAGAGTAAAGAATTGTAAAGTAATTCCTGGAGAGAGTGTAATAACACAACATAAGTTGATGATAATGGAAGTATGGTGTAGTGGAAAAAAGATGAACAACAGAAGGAAGACAGGGAAGGAGATCAGAATTAAAAAGAAAAGAAAAGAATAAAAAACTATGCATGGTGTTTATAGATTTAGAAAAAGCGTATGATAGGGTGCCAAGGGAAGTTTTAAGGTGGGCATTAATGAGGAAAAATGTCCCAAAAATTTATGTAAATTTGATCCAGGATATGTATGAAGGGCCGAGTACTAGTGTCAAGAGTTAGTGTGGAGTATCAGAAGGTTTCAGTGTAGGAATAGGTGTGCACCAGGGGTCAGCTCTAAGCCCCTACCTGTTCTCAGTGGTAATGGATGAGGTTTCAAAGGAGATACAGGGTGAGATACCATGGTGTATGATGTTTGCGGATGATATAGTTCTGGTAGGAGAAAACCTGGAAGTTGTCAATAATAGGGTAAATGAGTGGAGGTTAGCCCTCGAAGAAAAGGGATTGAGAATTAGTAGAAATAAAACTGAGTATATAGAGTATGATTTTGGACAAAGAGACCAAGAAGTTGAAGGAATGAGGAGACAACTGACAATAGATGGTGATGTGATAAGTGAAGTTGAGAGCTTTAAATATTTAGGATCTTTTGTTCAAAAGGACGGGGGCTTTGACATGGATGTAAAACATAGGATTAAATGCGGGTGGATGAAATGGAGAGAGGCACCGGGCGTGTTATGCGATAAGAGAATTCCAATGAGGCTGAAAGGTAAATTTTATAAAAGTGTAGTGAGACCAACTATGGTGTATGGTTCAGAGTGTTAGGCGGTTAACAGGAGAATAGAACAAAGTATGAGTGTCACGGAAATGAGAATGCTTAGATGGTTGAGTGGAGTGACAAGAGAAGATAGAATAAGGAATGAATACGTGAGAGGTAGTGTTGGTGTAGCGCCAATTGTGGACAAGACGAGAGAAAATAGGCTGAGATGGTTTGGGCATGTGATGAGGCGAGAGGAAACGAATGCAGTAAGAGTGGTTATGAAGATAGACGTTGAAGGGAAAAGAGGAAGAGGAAGACCAAAAAAGTGATGGTTGGAGACTTTGGAGAATGACATGAGGGCTGTCGGTGTGTGCAGAGGAGATGTGATTGACCGAGTAAAGTGGAGGTGTAGGACAAGGGTGTCATTAGTATCTGGCATGTTAGGAATTAATATAACATTTTGTAAATCCATTGAGTAGATACAAGTTGACTTGATACTCAGTTTTGAATCTTCCTTATATTTCGAAGTTGCTGCTAAAGCCTTGGCTTTATGGTTTTCCAAAAGTGTAATATTATCTCTAATTTCATTCTAATTAGTAGAATTTTCAATTATATTTTGATAGGTAGAGCAATCTTCACATTTATCAATTGTGGGATTTCTTAAAGATATATTTAAATCCTTTATGATTTGCCTATAAAACTCTTGAGAACAATAATTTTTATGTTGTAAGCAAAAATCATCATACATGGCTTTTACAGTTAAGCCAAAAGGCAAGTACATAATATTTGGTGCATTAAGTCGCCGATAATGACTTACAGATGGTTTGTACAGCCTTATATGATCAGCTACAATATCCTTGGCTATACATTTTTTAATATTTTGCTGTCCTCTATTTTCAGTAACAGACATACAAAAATTACTGTTCATGTTTTTTACTAGTTCTGTTAAAACAGAATCATTTGTATAGCCAAGAACATTTAAAAGAGTGGTCTTACATACTTGTACTTCATTTTTTTTGGAGTCTGGGAGCTTATAAATCCTGGATTGTGACTTTTTAAAGCTATCAACAGAACCCTCCACTGTTGTTCGACGTTTTACATATGTAATTGTTACGCATTTTGCTAAAAATTGTCTCCTCTGGACATACGTTGTTAGAGACCAATAAGTTTTCCATAAAAACTTTTGATGCTCAGTGGACAGATTGTCTCTACACTTATTTTAAATTCTACAGAGCATGTAAGAGGACGGTTTGGATGTTTTGTCTTGGCATTGACATTCTTTAATTCCCTTTTTTCTTCTAGTACTGCTTTTTTATCTGCCGGACTAAACTTCTTCTTTTTCCTTGCAGCTTCAATAAGTTGATTATCTGGAATATGTTAAATATTTATATACGAGTACAATATGTAAATATGATGTAGTAACAACTGCATTGTTGTATATATAAATTATTTAGTAACTTGATGTTCAGTAATTGTGGTTAAATCAGGATTAAAGTTACTGTCATCCAAATTTTCTTCACCTTCTTCAACTAAAAAATATAAATATTAGTATACAAAGTGATGTGACATATAAATATGTTTTATTAATAAATAAATTTATTGTGTATATAAATTATTCAGTACCTTGATCTTCAGTAACTAGAACAAAATTACTGTCATCAAAAACATTTACAACTTCTTCAACTAAAAAACATAATAAACATTATAAAAAAATAATATAAAATATAACATGACATGTTAATATGTTGTGCAACTAAATACTATGTGTATATAAAACATTTAGTACCTTCATTAACAGTAATAGGAATAAATTCAACTAAAAATAGAATTACATGTTAATGTAAATACATAATATAATAATAAGTAATTACTTAAGAGAACTTACCTAGGCATCTTGGTAGTGCATAATTGTGATCCCAGTCCATAATTATTTTTTCAATTAGTTATTTAATGTAAAAATTTTATAATAAAAAAAAACGTTGCTAGCAGTAACTGTGTTTCGAGTTTGAAATATATTTTCGGCAGATAACAATCATAACAAATTCAAAACACAGTATCTACACTTCGTGTACATACTGTGTTTTGTTATTGTTTTTTTTATTTATCAGAATAAAATGCTGTAGTTACTGTGTGATAACTTTTGATATAATTGTCTGTTTCCAAAGAAGATATTATATAAAAATTCTGCACGAGTTGGCACCAAAGAATATATAAAAAAGTAAATTTTGATAAAAATGTTGGTTTTTGTGTTTTGATGTTGTACAGCTGATTTCATCCACCCGCACTTAATCCTATGTTTTAAATCCATGTCAAAGCCCCCGTCCTTTTGAACAAAAGATCCTAAATATTTAAAGCTCTCAACTTCACCTATCACATCACCATCTATTGTTAGTGGTCTCCTCATTCCTTCAACTTCTTGGTCTCTTTGTCCAAAATCATACTCTATATACTCTGTTTTATTTCTACCATTTCTCAATCCCTTTTCTTCGAGGGCTAACCTCCACTCATTTACTCTATTTTTGACAACTTCCAGGTTTTCTCCTACCAGAACTATTTCAGCCGCAAACATCATACACCATGGTATCTCACCCTGTATCTCCTTTGAAACCTCATCCATTACCACTGAGAACAGGTATGGGCTTAGAGCTGACCCCTGGTGCACACCTACTCCTACACTGAAACCTTCTGATACTCCACACCGACTCTTGACACTAGTACTCGACCCTTCATACATATCCTGGATCAAATTTACATACATTTTTGGGACATTTTTCCTCATTAATGCCCACCTTACAACTTTCCTTGGCACTCTGTCATACGCCTTTTCTAAACACCATGCATAGTTTTTTATTCTTTTCTCTGTACTTCTCTACTAATTGCCTAACACAAAATAATGGCTCCATTGTCGATTTCCCTGGCATAAAACCAAACTGTTTTTCTGATATCGACGTCTCACTTCTTATCCTCCTCTCTATAATCTTTTCCCAGATCTTCATACTATGACTCATCAGCTTTATTCCTCTATAGTTCCTACATTCTTGTATGTCTCCTTTTCCTGTAAATATTGGTACAATAAAACTCTTTCTCCAAACTTCTAATATTTTTCCCTCTATTAGTACCTTATTAAATTTAATCTGAAAATGGTAAATGATTTGGATAAATGGTTTGAAGCACTTTGCACTGTTATACTTTCTCCATACCTAAACGATGATGATCAGAAGTCGATTGATTACCTGATTGAAATTAACAACAACTGTGAGACGGTGTTGAATAAAATTGTCAAAAACAAATTATTACGAGGATAAAATAAAACAATATTATAATAAATTTAAATGTAATAATAATAATGATATTTTATATTTTTTAAAAAGAATAAGTGATCTAATCTAAATAATTGTGTAAATGTATTTGTATTGTTAGTAATTTCATTTAAAATTAAAAACAAAGCGATTAAAAGTCCTATGGGTAAATCAAGCGCGGATCTAGTTTCAAAAATATATGAAGCATATTTTTTTTATTTACATAATTCCAAATTTTAAATAATATGTAATATAACTTCTTCTATTTTTATCGTCAGCATAAAATTAAAATTTAAATAAATAAAACATCACTAGTTTTGTAAAACGCGTGAGTAACATAGGCAAACAAGTTAAGTTAAATTATTTAAAATTTGATTAGTTCTCGTATATTACGTAGTATTATGTAAAACCTATAGAGATATGTAATAGCCGGTACGTGAGCACATGAAACGCATCGCATACGTACATGCGTTTTGCCCATGCATCAATAACACAGAAAACGTGAATATTTCATTATTCAGTACGAGTACTGACCATTACGAATAATGTCGGCATTTTAGAGAGCCACGTGATTTACGAAAAAGAAAGAAATATAAATTAATAAAAAAAAAAATGAATAATTATCATCAACCAATACCGCGATTAATATATTTGGTTCTAAGGCTGTAATCGACGGGTTGTCAAATTAAATGTCTGATTTTGAACAGTACTCGATAAGTACTAAGTAATAAGTAGTGTACCTATGTATGTACCTAACCCAAGATTAAATATACATGTATATTTAATCTATGACCTCCCAATCTGGATTTCGTGAATATAAATATATATAATGGTTATTTTTCCTCAGAAAATCGTCAGTTATATAATGTGCGACGCATATCCATTAAACCGAAGCATGTTTAAATAAAATCATTAGTATTATGAAATACAGATAAGAAAACGTTTTACTGTTTCTTCAATATATTGAAAATTTATTGGTAATTTATTATTAGCAATTGAATGATTACAATATTGCAACAATACATCTAAACCTATTATTGTTTTGCATTTTTGGGACTCTGAATCAGATACATGAATCTGAAATATAAATAGGATTGGAATTTAGAAATAATCACATTGTAAATTAAGCTATTTTTTTGTCCATATTACTTTCAGAGCCCGCGCTCCCCCGGAACACGTTCAAAAAAATTGTCAAAAAAATCTAGTTTTGACGGCAGTCCGAAAATGTCCATATTGCCGCATGCTCTCCCGCGGTACTTACTTTCATAATTTATACCTCGAAATTGGACAAAGTGTTCCCTTAGATATTTTAGAACGATTTAAAAAAAAAAGTGTCCTTTCTTTTGATATTGCTTTCAGAGCCCGCGCTCCCCCGGAACACGTAGATATGTAAATATAACGGACGATTTGTTAATATGTTTTCCAATCGTGGCTAACTGGCAAAGCTAGTTGAATATAATTAATAATCTAATTTAGTTGTAGGTGTTGTTTATGGGTTTTAATTCTTATTTTGATGCTGTTATGGTTTAATTCTTTAATGTGATATGTTATTAAATTTCGGAAAAAATTTGAACATTTTTATATTTCTCATAAATCCGGGAGAACTAGGATATCACATTAATAAACGTAGCAAAAAAAGTATACAATAATAGGTTGGTCACTCTGAATTTATAGGACATGGTCATTAGTTAGCAACACGAATTAAGTTATACAGGATGCCGAACGAGAGCTTATCAGGTGAAGACGGATGTGTCCAAAAATCCAGAATGACTTATAGCGCTTTTTAGCCACAGTGGCGTTTAACGAACTAAAACAGTGCTACCATCTAACAAGAATTATAGTTTTACGTATCTTTATTGTAAAAATATCATCATGTTAATTTCCCGCCACTTTTATGAAATTGTATTAATGTTGAATTTGTAATTATTAGATCATAAAATGCATTATGAATATTATGAATGATAATGAATGGATGTAAATAAAGCTATAAACTAATAAATAAAGCTACAAATGATAAATTGACTAATATTTTATTTTGGTATAGGGCATAAAAACGAATAAAAATAGAGTTGATAAGATATTTGTGGCTAAGTTGACTATTCATAGTATACAATGTAATGTCCTCATTCTTGTATTAAATCAACTGATTTTATTTATTTAAACGATTATAATACAAATTATTATACAAATTAAATGTTATGACACTAGTACTTAAAATCACGAATTAAGATAAAATAAATAACAAAGTATTTTATATACCTATTAAAGGAATTGTTATTATATCAAAGAAAACTTTTATTGTACCTATTATAATATTATAACATTATTCAATTGTTGAGAAATATGTCTTGTATAGTTGTATACCATCTTAATAATTAATATTTTACTTATGTGAATATGTGATTATGTTTGTTATCATACTTGATAGTCGTAACCATACAAAATTAGTTAGGGATTTCGCCACCGTAACCATTTCGGCGCCATAAGTTACTTTGGGAACCTGAAAACTTTAGACTTCGCAAATATACTGATAACGGGCTGTCGTTCGGCATCCTATATATCTTAATTTGTGGTTAGCAATAAAAAGCAATAAACTTTGAGAACCACTGAATTTTTCTTATCACAACTAGTCGATTATTGCCATAGAGTTATATAGAGATGCCGTTTGAAAAAAAAGTGAAGCGGAAAAGGTGTATGTTTGCCAGTGTTGCCTATCTAGTGGAAAAAAATTATGTTATCATAGTGTACGATAAAATGTGTTCGTATAAAATACAATTTTTTCTACTTCAGTGTCAAATTTTTATTTTTCTCTAAGAAAATGCCAAAAGTAAAGAAAGCTCATTGTTATGTGAGAGATTACCCAGGTGTCTTTCGTACAGATGGAGCTATATTATTTTGTACTTTTTGTGAAACCAACGTATCATGTGAATTCAGTGGCGCGACTAGCACAAAATCTTAGGGAGGGGCTATAGCCCCACCTCAATATTATACCAAAGATTCATTTTTCTTTTGTTGATGGCTGTGAATTGTTCCAAAATTATCTCATGATCAATTTCTACATTCGTCCTTCCACAAACTATATAACTAGGCATTTTTAATCACCAGCAAAAAGAAATAAAAACAATTTGCAAAAGCAATTTGCATAATAAACGCAATAACGAAAGTAAAGAGTAATACTTAACGATAATACATGAGTATAACACTAAACACTAAACCATAGAAAAAAGATACCAAACAGACAACAGTAAACACTCTCACGAGCAAGAACTCATGGCATATTAGAATTTAGAGGGAAACAACACACGAGATAACAAATGTATTAAAGATAACGGCATTACAGGTGAATCGTTTTACCATATATTGTACAATAACTTTTGTGTACCATCCACTTAAACTGGCAATCATACACCTTTTGCGCTTCACTTTCTTGTGCAGCTGAGATTTGTAATGCCCTCTCTATATTACTCTATGATTATTGCTAATGTAATTTTGATCTTTTATTAATATGGGAAAATTGAACATGTCCTAGGGACATGGAATAGATTCTACTACTTATTGAATATTAATTTGGTTTACATAACTTAGTTAAATAAAATAAATTAACTCATAATTAATACATTATAATGGTAATTAACTATTACCATATATATTACATAATATAGTTTATATTACATATAAATATATGTAGGACGTAGATACATAGTACATACACCAAAGTATACCGATACAATTTTTATTGAAAGATAAATCTGCGAATAAGTATCTACACATTTTTATTCATAAGTAGTTATAGATTAATCGAACTAAATTAGTAGGTAAGTAGGTACTTACTCCTTGTATGAAAGATGAAGATGCCATAATTTTCAACGGAGACGAAAAAACAAGATTTAGTCTGGACAGTGACTATGAAGAATTATAGGGAACAATCGTGAATCGTGATAATTACAAAATTAAAAATACGTATTATACAATAACGTTAGAATGGCAACAGTCAATATGGGTGATAATATTATATTATACCCATAGACAGATTTATAAATAGTTCCATGAGGGAATTCCTTTATTAATAAATTGTAATTTGTGAAACTATTTTAAAAACGGTCAGAATTCTGACTATCTCTCTTAAGAGATTTATATATGATATTGCATCAATATATAGGTATATAGTATAAACATATTAAATACCTACCTATTTATATTATGATTTATCAAAAAATATCATAAAATAACATCGTATACGTGTTAATTTGTAATATAACATCAATAAATAATCTGCAGCATTTAATTAATATTATTTGGTAATATTTACAAAACTTTTTTTAAGGTACAACCAAATCATATCATATTGCTATTAATATTCTATATTGTATCAATAATTCATCTTCAATATTAATATAATGTTCTTCGTTAACTTTAATTTAATTTTTTCAAAGCAATAATACATTGATGTTTTATTTACATCATCTTGCAATATTTCATTTGTGACCTAATTTTAATATAGCGGCGATAATTAGTAACAAACTTTGCACAGTGGGTGTTGTCAAAAATTGTATTATTTCAAAGATATGGAAATTTTCAGTATACTTAGTTCTGGAATTATTTAAGTAAATATGGTATAGTGTACCGTTGTAATATATATATATATGTATTATTTATTTATGTATAAAAATAATACAGTGGCTTTTGGCAGGTGAGAACTTAATGTCTCTGCTAGATGACCAATATGTTAAGGAATTTAACTGAAGAATTTCTACTGTGGTTTTGATATTATCTCATCTGCAATTTATATTGTAGCCAACAGCGAATATTGTGTATTTAATCGGGTTTTGTAAGGTATTAAATATGTTATTAATGACAACAAGAATTAGTGTGATGCTTATTGATGACCCCTGGAGTAAAACATTTTTAATGTGAATAATGTCAGATAATACCTTACCAAATTTTACCTGGAATTAACGATCATGGAGGAAGTTTTGAAGGAAAATTAATATGTTTTCTATTATTTTTCATTTTTGGAGGATGAGTAGAACATTATTTTTCCATACCATATCATAGGTTTCTTCTATGTCAAGAGCTAATAAGATTAATTGTTATTTTCTAATGATTACTTCAGTAATATCTGTATGAAGAATTGCTAGGATATCAAGGGTTGAAAGATTTTGACGGAAGCCACATTTTTATTTGATGAATTTCTTTATTTGTCACTAAATACCACACTAAACGCTTATTAATAATTTTTTCAAGTACCTTACTAAACTGCTGATAAAATTGGCCGATAAATAAGAATATCAAATTTATCTTTCTCTGGTTTTAGTATGGGTATTATGAGTGTTTGTTTCTATTGATTGAGAAAGATTTCCTGGGTATTATGAGTGTTTGTTTCTATTGATTGAGAAAGATTTCCTGGTTTCAGATTATATTGTAGATAGCAAGAAGGGTATTCTTGGCTTTTTCGGAGAGGTTCTTTCGAACCGAAACTATTGCTATTGCAATTTTTCATTGCATAGTAGTCATACTAAAGAGAAGATTGTATTTCTAAGAGTCAATTTGGGGATTGAAGTATATTGTGAGATTTTTTATTTAATATGAAGTTATCTTCATAGTTAACTTTGCTATAATTTGCTTGAAAATATTCCACGAAGGCATGGGCCATAGAAGGGCTGACTTTAATTTAGCGTGGTCGTAGTGCATGATTTCAGGTAATAATTAGTATTTTTATCCTTTTAGTGATTTAATTTTGTTTCAAACTGCTGATGGGTGAATTTTAATGTTGATTGTTGATATGTAGTTAGTGTTGACAGCATTCGAGTTTATTTTTATTAATTTGGATTCTGTTCTGCAGAATCAAATTTTCCTATCACTATGTCGACTGCCTTTACTAGATTTTGGGTTGTTAGTTTATTGATCGTTTCGTCGATGTACATTTGATTCATATCTTGTGTATTTTTGTAAGGTAATTCTAAATAATTTTGTATAATGAAATGGTCAATGTGACTGGAGAATAGATCCTAGTTTGGGAATTTCTTTTTCCATTTATTTATAGGATCTAGTTGAAGAGATTAGTGAAATAGTTATAGATATTTATTGATCAATGGTCGCTACTGTAATAAGAAAGAAGAGTGTTCCATTCGATACTTGGGGCTATGATTGTGCTTGCTATTGAGGTCAATTGCTGATAGGTTTCCGTTAGTTACGTTATGTTTGGTGGGACTACCGTTGTTTAAGAGTACCTACTAAGTTTAGGTCATCTAAAAATGTCTCTCAAGTTTGACGGCTAAAATACTGCGATAAGGAAAGCAAGGAGAAACTACCTCATTATACATCCATACTAAGACGATGAAAATAGACAACAAGAGGAAACATATAAATATAGACGATGAGAATCGGAACCCGGAGTCCGGCAGGGGAAGGAGGAGGAGGGCTTCTCAGGGTGTCATTCAGCGAAAACCAGGTCAGGTAGTTAGTAAAAAAGATCCTATTAGAATAGGTACTTGGAACGTAAAAACTCTTTTGAGTCCCGGAAGACTAAAAGAGTTAAAACAGCAGATGAGATAAAAACAGTTAGATGTTTTAAGAGTATGCGAAATAAGATGGGGTGACAATGACGATTTCTGGAGTGATAACTTTAGTACAATACATAGTGGAGGAAAACAAGGAAAAAACGGAGTGGCATTGTTGTTGAACAAAAATTATGGAACATGTGTTGAAAACAGTTATCACGCAAATGATAGAATAGTTATAGTTAGAATTAAAACAGCCCCAGTAAATTCGACCATCATACAGGTATATTTCCCAACGTCAAATAGTGACGAAGAAGAAATAGAACAAATGTATAACATTGTAGAAGAGTTCATAGAACGCATACATCTTAAATACAACCGTATTATAATAGGAGATTTTAATCCTGTAGTTGGGGATGTAGCTGATAGTGATGCGGTAGGAAAATATGGACAAGGGATAAAGAACGAGAGAGGGAGCAGACTAGTTAACTTCTGCAAACAAAATAACTTTGTAATCAAAATTACATTTTTTGAAGTATCACTAAGAAAATGTTACACGTGGACAGTTCCAAGAGACACCGCACGCTATCAACTATACTATATACTAGTCAAATCTCGTTATAAAATCAAGTAAAATATAGTCATAGCTCTCCTGGAGCAGAGATTGACAGTGACCATAAACTAGTCATGATAAAATGTCGGGTTACACTCAGGAAGTTTATGAATCAATCCAAATACAAGACATGAGATTTCAATACACTAAAAATGGAAGAAACAAGGATAAGTTACGCATGCGAATCAGACAGAATAATAAGAGAAATGGAAACTTGCAGTACATGGGAAGATTTGGAAAAAAATATAAAAACTGCAGAAAAATCGATTGGATACCTAAAACTTGCTCTGAGGAAACAATTGATAGGTAACAAATTAAATTATGGAGTTAATAAAATGAAGAAATAATTTCAGGAAAAAACATGAAACGATGTATGGAATAACAAAAAATTCAAAAACTCAAAAGTGTAGAGAAGCAAAAAAGAAATGGATGGATGGCGTATGACAAGATGTTCACTATAATTTATCATCATGTAATATAAGAAAAGCATACAACACCATTAAAAATCTTTCAAGGAATCCAAAAACAAAAAGCAAAGTGGTTAAAAATAAAGATGGAAACATTTTAATAGACGAAGAAGAAATAACAATAAGGCGGAAAGAATATTTAGAAGACTTATATGAAGGAAATAATGAAACAACAGAAAATAATAATGGAATAAAAGAGATGCACCGTGTTGGGAAAGATGAAATAGGATCCAGTATAATAAAAAGCGAATTCATCAAAGCAATCCACGACTTAAAACCAGGCTGCAGGTATAGATAAAATACCAGCCGAATTGTGGAAACATTCAGGGGAAGAAATAAGAGATGTTTATTTAAAATGGTAGAAAAAACTTATCGAGAAGGTATAGTACCAAAAGATTTTACACATAGCAGAACTATACTTATTCCCAAAAAAAGAAACCCTATCGAATGCAACAACTATAGAACTATCAGCCTCCTTACACACGCTTCAAAAATACTTTTGAATATTATAAAAAATAGAATATGGAAGAAAACAGAAACAAATTTAGAAGAAAATCAGTTAGGATTTAGAAAAGGAATGGGTACCAGAGAAGCTATCTTAGCTTTGAGAACGATTGCAGAAAGAAGACTAAATATGAACAGAAATACATTTATAGGGTTTATCGATTTAGAAAAAGAATTCAACACCGTAAATTGAAACTTGTTGATGACGACTTTGAAAATAATTGGTCTGGATTAGAGAAACAGAAAAATTATTATGGAACTATATAAAGAACAAGAAACGATAACTAAAATAGGACTGCATATGAACAGTTACATTTCGTAGAGGGGTAAGACAAGGCTGTGTTTTGTCACCTTATTTATTTAATATATTCATAGAAGTTGTTCAGGAACTCAAAATCAAAGCTTAAGGTGTAAAAATAAATTGTATCAGATTTTCTGATGATGTTGCTATGGTAACAGAAACAGCAAAGGATTTGCAACAATCACTGGCTACACTTAATGAAATATTAAAACGATTCTTTACAAAGATCAATATAAGGAAAACGAAAGTCATGGTGGTAAGTAAAGAGAGCAGAGTCTCCATTGTCAAAATAC
Source organism: Sipha maydis (assembly GCA_034509805.1). NCBI lineage: Eukaryota > Metazoa > Arthropoda > Insecta > Hemiptera > Aphididae > Sipha > Sipha maydis. Next base: position 53,879 of record JASXSY010001865.1, on the reverse strand, counting down.
AATTGGACAACAAAATAATTGATATAAGTATAACAATAAATATATTTAGGAGTATATTAACAAATGACAGTAGATGTTCGGTAGAAATAAGACATAGAATAGCCATGGCAAAGAGCCTCCACAAAAAAAAAAACAGCTACTTATGAACAAGAATCTTATTCTTAAAACCAGAAAAACCGTTGCCAAAAGTTACGTATAGAGTGTTCTGTTGTGTGGTAGTGAAACCGGGACCTTAACATCACAAGATAAAAAAAAAAAATTGAAGCAATGGAAATATGGCCCAGGATTTTATGGATTTGGCGTCCATAGCGGTATCTTAGATAGTTATGAGTGCAACTTAATATTATAATTACTTGTTAAGTTAGCTAGTAGATAATCCACACTATTGGTAAGCAATAAAATTAACACGCGATAAAAACTATATAGAATACACCACTGGTTTGACCGGCTGTTAAACACATACTAATTTTATCAGTAATTTTTATAATTCTGTGTGCCATTGATTGAATAATAATTAAGTTAATAAAAATATAAAAAGCATTTAGTAAATTAAACTAAAATCAGCTATAACTTAGTTAAATGTCGAATGGCCTTTTTCTATAGAAGTAACAGTCACCTAAAAAATATTTACATCAGTTATTCTCGACATAACAAAGCTAATATTATAATTGTAAGTAAATATACGAATAGATTTAAATACTTTTTGAATCGATTACTGTTTTTTTTTTCATTGTTTTCAATTTTATTGCATTATAACATTTTTCAAAGACATTTTACAATTGTTTATGGATAGTAAATAATTAAATTTAATAAGTAATAATAATTATTATAATTATAATAATATATATCAAAACAGTAATATTATTTTGACATAAATATAAATACAAATAGTTTTTATTAATTAAAAAACATAGATACAAGTATTATATACATATAATTTAATCAATTTTCTGAATGTGACGCTTCATTTATTTTAAATATTATATAATAATTATGATAGTTACACAGTTCTTTCATTTTTAATTTTCAATTCAATTCCATAGATAAAACAATAAGACTAAAACGATTTTTTTTTTATTTAACCATAATATCATACATTTATAGACCCAAGGCAAACATACATACATAGCTCCTTTCCAGCTATTTTGACTATTAACAAATAAATAATCAAAAAAAAAAAAAAATAATAATAATAATAATAATAATAAAAAATATTCACATTTAAATACTAGGATACATTTCTAAAAAGAAATAAAAATTCAAAATGCACCTTGTTTCGTTTATATATCATACACAATGTACATTTTTTTTATTGTAGTCAAAAGTTTTTTAAGTCTTCGAATTAAATATGTCGGTTTGATGCAGTAATACAAAGTACTAAGAAATGTACTAAGATTATTGTTACAGTATTGTTATGAAAAGCAAATCATAACAAAAATAATTTTAGTTTGTTTATGAGGATGGTTTTTGTTTTCAAAAAAACTTAATAATATACACAAAATGATGAACAAAACAATAAATGTTATTATTATTAATTGTATGCATAAAGTAATTAATTGCGATTTATATCAGATTTGTAATTTTACGAATAGTTCATAATATTGTACTACCAAAATTATATTAAGGGTAATTTTAGAATTTATCAGTTCTATATAATGTTAATGGTAATGTCAAATAAAATGAAATTATTAAAAAAAAAAAAAAATTCATAGTAATAATAATAATAATAAATATAATGATTAAACTAAAAGCAAAAGGTATATTATATTTTATGATTTATAATGACTTTAAGTAAATACATAGGTACTCTGAAGTGAAACGTAATACATATATATATTTAAAAGATTAAAAAAAAAAAAATAAAGGTATGTAAAATGAGATTACAAATAGAAGTACTTATCGTTCTTGTTGGTTTTTGTTTATATTATTAATCTTTGCCTTTTATACAAAGTTTACAAATACATCACAAAGGTATAATTTAAAAATAACAAATAAAATAATTTGTTAGATCTTATTCTGGGTTTTATTAAATTAAACTAAGTGTTAAAATAAAACTAATTTAATGTTACACATAAGATTTTGTATACAATAATATTATTATACATACATTATATTATATATGTATAATTTAAGTAAATTATGATGAAAAATGTATTGTTTATGAAGTTGTGGATAAAAACCATCTTTTATCAGTCCATTAATTATTACGTATACTAATATATTACAAACAAATACAAATTATTCAATCTATTAAATTTCTAATAGTTATTTTAAATTTTATTTCGTGTAGTGCCATTGTGGGATATAATAATTAAAATTTACTTTGCATTTATTTAAAAAAAAAAAAATTATGTGATTTTTAAAGTTATGCGTCCAAATACTAATTGCAAATTTTATAATTATGAATTATCAAGTTAATTTTGTGATGTGTTATTTTTAATAATTTATGATTTGTCATCTTAGTACATAGAGGTCGTTAAAATAACTGAAATGTTATCAATTAACAAATATAAGAAAAAAACAATTTTTAACAACATAACTATTGAAATAATACATTAAATTAAGTAACACTAACAAAGTTTTGAATAAAACTCTTTCGGTATGTAAAAGACAAAAACAATAACAAAAGAAGACAATCTAATGAACCCTAAAACATTGACCAAATACACACGCACACAAGATAAAAATAAGGAACGAATTTGAGCCAAATCACATCATAATATTAAGTTGTATACAATTTGTGTGTTATCCTTTGGCACATTTTGATCTAAGCTTAAAATATGTTTTTCAACTTTTATAGTATACGGCGACATTAAAAAGCATTTTACATAATCACACAGAACATTACAGTACATGTATTATTTCAATGACAGTTGAAAGAAGTTTGGATTAAATAGTGTGAATATAAAGGAATTTTATAGATTTATAATGTATTGTTATAACGGTATAAATTTAAAAAAAAGGAAACTGTCATTATATAATAAGATTTTAAAGTTAAAATTCAATTATTATAAAAAATAAAATAATTTCAGCATTTTGTAAGCATTAATGAAATAATTAGTACAGTAATTAAAACATAATTAAAAATAATTTTACTAGAAACAAATTATAATATTAAGTCTACTCTCATACATTTTTCTTTTAATACTTAATATACACAAATGAAATATATTTAATTACATACGAACAATTGAAGAATAAAAATAAGGTTTTTAATTTATGCTTGCAAAATGGTAACGGGGTAAGTAATAAACAAAGAAATAACACTTTTACTTTGATAATGAAAATAATATAAATTCAATATTTATCCCAAATCAAATTCGATACTCGAAAATATGAAAATTGTGAGTTCCATTTTATTTTATAATTTTATTACATATATTTTTGATGAAAAATATTTTTATAAAAAAAATGACAGTATATATAAATATATTAATATTAATCATAAATAATAATTATTTTTTAAACAAAAACTGAACATTTCATTAGCTTTACTATTTATTTTTATTGTTACTTGGAAAAATACTCAGATTTGCGCTTAATCAAGTTTTGTAATATTTAATTTGTATACATCATTTGCTCATTTAAGTACAGCTATTTATATAGGGGTCAATTGTTTTTAAATATAAATTATAAATTTATACAAAATTTTTAATAATTGTATGGAAAACCATTGTTTTACCTCTTCTTTCTAAATATATTTAAATAAAATTATGTTCATTAAATAAGCAAAATGTCTTCTCAATACCGATGGTATATACTATAATTTACTATGCTACTATATTTGCTTTTCTTATGCTATTAATTAATTTTTATTTTATAATATATACTTAAAATTCTACAAAAGGTGTAATAAACTAAACATAGACATTGAATGAAAAGTGTTAAATAAATAATAACTGATATAATCTAAGAATAGAATGTTATAACTATTATACAAAGATCTTAGAAGCTGTTATATATCTAAGTTAATTAAACAATAATTACAATAATGTGTGATCGTTTTGGAATTTTCAATAATATTATGAGTGGTATTGGATATTGCAGGGGTAAAAATATTTCTTTTAAAATAAAATAATTTAAAATTGAAACAGTTGTGAAACACAGTGATTTTAGTATCGAACATTAATCATGTTTTATTACATACATTTGTTAGCATAAAATATTCCTTTTTATTTGTTTTTGGAATGTCCCTTCTACGTCAAAACTATTAATTTGATGTACTCTACTATACAACATTAACATATTTTTTTATCATAATGAATTTTAAAGTTCTTGAACCGATATCATTTACATGAAACGGAGGTAACTGATTTAATTGCACAAACCCAGTGAAAATGTATATAATAACCACAATACTTTTGGACACATCATAAATCAACTGATAGGAACCCACGAACCATTTGAACAAATAAAAAAACCAATGTACACGAAAACAAAAAAATACATAGGAGGATAAATATTGGTAACGTGAAAATATTGTATTACTCTAATAATATAACAATAATATTGGTTGAGCAAAAAGATGACATTGAACAAATTCGAGTTAAAATCGCAAATTTTACGATATCGCTGATCATATAGAGAATAGTTTTAACAGATACATTTTTTTCTTCTTAAGTATTAAGAGAAAAATATAAATTTATTATAAGATTATAATGTGCCATTGTATACGAAGTTAGTAAATTTAATACTCTGTGGTAACTTCGGCATATTATTTCATATTGATATTTAATAATAAAATATATATATATATAAGTGTGTATATATATATATATTCATACACTTATATATATTAAATAAATTATATTAATATTTACATTTAATAGATTGAATTCAGGACATGAAAAAATGTAATATGATTAGATAAAAGATAAATATCAAAATATCATGAGAGATAATAACTCAAACTATTCTCGAAGATGCATACAAGTCAATGAACCATTCCCTGAATATATAACCAAGTATAATATATACAAATAATATTATTATAAACAATTGATAAGAGATTAATACAATGCGATGGTTGAAAAAAAAATCTGAGAAAATATCGCAGTCTTTTACAGCGTTTCCGCGAGTTTAATAGTTACCACCACCATAACCAATATCCATACGATTGACGGACAAATAACCACCACTCGATTGCATGTAGGGTGAAACTCCATTACCACTATTGTTATTACCATAGGAGGACATGGAGTTTTGGGGTGGATAAGGGAAATTTGGAGTAGGCATATGTATATTATGAGTGTTATGTGAATATCCGTTTCCAGGCGGCCCTAATCCCCCATTAAATTGCATTGAGCTACCATATTGATTATTGTATGGCTGTTGGTATTGTTGTTGTAGTCTATCCATGTCCATCATAACTCCACCTGAATGATGATGGTTATAATTTATTGGAGGTGGCGGCGGTGGATACGAAGATGATGCAAGGTTGCTAACAGAAAAGTTTGATGGTTGAGACATGGATGCTTGTTGATGATGATGATTGCCACCATTTGTTAATGAGCTCACAGAGAAGTTATTCATATTTCCTTGAGGTGCACAAGGCGAAGATGAATATGGATAATTTAAAGAGGGAGAACATGAATAATCACCAGGCATATAACCTGAATTTGATTCGTCCATATACTGATGGTGATGATGATGATGTCCACTATGTTGAACATCATTATCGTTCATGTTGGGAATTTGTTCAACCAGCGATTCCAAGCCTGATAAACTTTTTGCTGTAACGTCTTGATTAGTAATCTTATGCTGTTGATGTTGTTGTTGCTGCTGTTGCTGCTGTTGTTGTTGATGTGGATATCCTGTAGGTGGTGGGGGATATACTGGAGATTCTGCAGGCGGATAAGCTGGAGATCCTGCTACTGAGTCTACAGAGGCCGAGTACTCATCATATCCATGTGATTGAGGATAATGATGCATATCCATTTTTGGATTAGTTTTCTGAGGTTGAGGACCACCAACAGAGTTATTAAACTGGCACTCTATTTGTGATGGCCTAGGGTGTTGGTCAACACCAATAACATCTTCTTTGGTCACACCGCCACTATGTTGACTGCTATGTGGACTAGTATCTTCGGCCAGAAAACTGGTTGGTGGTTCGAATTCAGGTGGACCCAAACTAGGGGATGCTGGAGATCGTGATCCAATATTATGTTCCGAAGAGATAGCTGCACTAATTTCTGATGATAAATCAGAATGTGTAAATGAAGGAGCTTGAGGTGACTGAGAATACCTGTGTTGTTGTGATTGAATTGGTGAACGATGATGATGGAAATTGGCATTGTTAATTCCACTACCTCCACCATTACCACCGCCTCCACCACCACCACTATTGGATATTGGTGAATGTGAAGAACTTGGGTTATTATATATATTGTTTATAACATTATTACCCCCATACAACTGTGATAAGTTCATTGGAGATTGAATAGGCGGAGAAAAACAATTTGATAATTGAGTAGATGGGTTACTGTGTTCACAAGATAAAACTGGTGGCACAACATTATTTGCTGGTGGCAACTGATTTGGATCAGGTTTAATTTTCTTTGGTCGTCCTCTTTTCTTTTTGGGCAATCCTTCTCGTTCTTCGACCACCTGAGGTTTAGGACGCTTAACTTTTACTTCTTCGGGTGCACCATCTTTAGTTTTTATTTTCTTTGGTCGCCCTCGTTTTTTCTTTTGCACCACAGGGGGTTCTTCCTTTACATCAACTATATTTTCTAATGTTTCTTGATTATCAACTACAGAATTGTAGTTGTTGAAGTATACAGATGGCACTTCATCTTTGGGTTCTTCTTTGATATCTGGCTCATAATAATTTTTTAATTTAGTAAAAGAAAATACCACTTCACTGTCATCAATTTCAGCAACCAGACCATTTAAATAATCTCGAAATTTCTTCAGTGCTGCATAAAATGGTACTTTATCAGCTGCTCTTGGTAACTGGGCACATCGGGCACTAGATGACGGCATTACCCACATATACTATAAAATAAAAATATATTAATAATATTGAAAAATATAAATGAATATGTTTTTATTCCCTGAATATTATTATAGAACATATTTTATAACACTACATTGAATAATAGTTAAAAAAACTATATTTGAATGCCATATAGCTAGTAAAAATTCCTCTACATTTTCTTCAATATTAATTACTGCTGGAAATGATACAAAACTTTTCATTTTAGATAAATTAAACGATTAAATCTCAATCAAAAATATTAAAAAAAATAATGTAGTAAAATATAATCATCATCAATGCTAATATTCATGTCCAGTACTGATGATAATAAAATACATTGTGGCCTCATTATGTAATAAATAATTATAACTATTTACTTCAAGTATTAAATTTGTCTATAAAATTAATAGGTTATTAATTAACACGATATCTAATAATTAAATCAATTAAAACAAAGTAATTTACAAAATATTTAATGTGTAAGCTTATATTGAAAAAAAAAAAAATGCCAAAATTAATACAATTAGTATAAAATTGTACTATTGATACTATTAGTTAGATTAGGATACTAAATAAATAAAAATACTAGGACCACCAATACAAACATTTTATTAAAGAAAGAGGATTATTACTTACTGCCATATGATAAAATGATCAACATTTTTTTTTTTTTTTTTTTTAATTGTACATATTTCAGTTAAAATAAATACTACTTCTTAACAGATTAAATGATTGAAAATTTAAGAATTTATAACATATAGTTACAATATTCTAATAACCAATAAAATTAATATATATAATATAATACACTCATACACACAACTATAATATTTGCAATATAATATCATTTCAAACAAAATTAATATTTAACATTTTAATAATAATTTATTTATTTCTTACCGTATTTGTTCCATCTACAAGTTCTGGCTGACGACCAAATGTAAAATCTTTTTTACCAGAAAACACTTCAAAAATAAGTTTTCCATTAAATACGGCAATTTTTGGTTTAAACCGTTGCAACTTCTCTAGAAGAATTTGACTTCCTAAAGGGTTGAAACAAATTGATTAAAAATGTAAAACAAATATTTTCAAAATAAATTTCCTTTAACTTTTTAGATCTTCTAGTACAATAAATAATTTTATTTGATTAAAACTGAATTTATGTTCAAAACATTTTTGAATAATTTAATTACAAAAATTATTTCAATAAATATTTATTTTTAAATAGTTTTATTTTATTGATGCTGAAAAAATATCCAGTAATTTAATAAATTTAATTGAAAAAAAAAAATTAAAATTAAAACAATTGGGAATTTAAATTTTTTCAATAATTTAACAAAACAAAAATGTTTAGATCAAATTAATAACCTATAATTAAATATATTAATTTATATTATGTTACATTAGTTTTATAGAGAATTATTATATACTCTATTAAGTGAAAATAATTTAGTTACAATTGTATTCAAAGGTAGTAATTTAAAATTGTAATACTTAAATTAATGCTTCCAATATAGATATTAACATAAAGCCTATGTTGAAGCCGGCAATGGTTTATAAGACACTGGATAGTGTAACAATTGAAATGTTAATCAAAACCAGCCCTGGATATTCACGTTACTATGATTCAAAAATGATAGTCATAGTAATAGTAGTAGTATAGAGTAGTATATTGTATTAGTAGTAATAGTAATAATAAGGGCTCGGATTTGGTAGCAAATGCTTCTTTTAAAAGGAGTTTCATAAAAAGATAATTCTTATGTATAAATACGTTTTGAATCATTCTAATTTTAATGAAGCAAACTTTGTTTTGCTTTTTTCCACAAAACCTGCTTATTATTTCTTTTTCCCCTATTTGGTTCTTTTTTCATGATTTTTACATATTATTCTTGAAAATTTAACTTATTTCTATGTATTATATACTTGGACTTTATTATTATTACCAAAAATTATATAACCCGTGAAAAAACCAGTAATTAATGTATGACTGATAAAATAACTATGGTTATTATTCCAAAATACTTTTATCTACAATTATCTATAGTTATATCATTGATTATATAATAGTCTATTATATATTCAATGGTTGTATTTACGACTCAAAGAAAGGGAAAATTATCTGAATTAACCCAATAGAATGAGTTCTAATGAAAGTAACTTGACTAAATATATGGTCATAAATTCCTTTTTTAATATTTAATTTTATGTGTAATAGAAATTTGTTTTTTAAGAATTAAATTAATAAATACTTTTTTTTTGATGCTTTTTTTGGCTACTTAAAATGATTTTTAATGGATTTATTTTGCTATAAAATCTGAGCCCTAGTAATAATAATAAAATAATAATAGTACGGTATCATACAGAAAATATACATATATAAAACTAAACAAAGCGGTAATAATTTGAACAAGCATATTTAAAACTGAATTCTGTTAATAGATTTATGTATAAAATTAAAAATTTTGAAATTTATTATAATAAATTAAAATGAACAGGTTTTAAGTATTATAACTGATAATATTGTAACTCTAATATTGTATTATACTAAACATAAATATAAAAATTAAATCAAACAGTATCAACTTCAATAATGAAAACAAACCTTCTTTGATTTCTTTTCTTGTGAGATCAGCACTGCCTTTGGTAGCTCGTTCTACCATATTGGTAAAACCTATACCATTTTGAAGTAGCTTATAATCATCATCAGCCGTCATAGGCTCTGGAGTAAGACCAGATAAGTACAAACATTTCCCTATAAATATAAATGTGATAAATAAATAATAGGTTATATTGAATTATGTATATTTTCTATAAGTATTGGTTCACCAATAAAAAATTACTAACAATAAGTACTTTTACTGATATTTTTAAAACTCATAAGCACATTAATATACTGTAAATATATTTGAGTATTTACTCACAGAAATGATTTCCAGGACCTGCATAATGATGACCTTTATAAGCAGCAAATAGACCAGGGTTAATACCAATCTGAAATTATGTTATTTAAATTAATATACTTTCATCTTCAGATTTTTTAATTGACATTTTAAGATATAGAATATATATGTATATATGAAACAAATGATCATTTTTACTTAGAAGATATTATACTCACAATTACAATATCCAAATTATTGGTTAAATGGTCAGGTAAAGTACGTTTTGATACTTCTTCTTCGGGCATGCCATTGAAACGGTCATGCTTTTTTCTTTCCTTATATACTTTGGCAGGATTGTTTAATAATTTATCTTTTGGCAACATATGCTGCATTAAACCAAATGCTTGATCAGGGTTTAAGCATTGCAAACTAAAAATAATACATTTAAATAGCATTTTTGTTATAATACACATATTTTCAATAACAGCAATATTTACCTCATCTGATCTTCAGGTTTAAATTTTTTCTTTCTGCCTCTCTTTTTTGGCATATGTTGTAACATCATTTCTTCAGTGTATTGTAAGTTTTGTTGACTATTATGATGTTGCATCTCTTCATCCACAAAACTGTATGGATCATCAGGCATTTCATACTTTATCTGATGCTGCTGCATGTTATTCATCTGATGATGATGATGAGCATGACCATGGTGATGTGGATGCATATTATGAGTATTCATATGTTGTTGTTGATGATGATGCATTGGAGGTAACTGGTTCATAATATTATTATGAAGCTGAGCTGCTGCAGTAGTAGCTGCTGCGGCTGCAGCTGCAGCAGTAGCTGCTGCAACGGCTGCTAGTGATGCAGAATGTTTGGCAGCTGCTTGTTCAGCATCGGTTCCACCACCACTGGTTTCATAACCATCATCAGCACAAGCGGGTTCTTGTTTTACGGAAGATGCTTGTTGACCATTGTTAATATCACAATTACCAAAGCTGTTAGGTCTGTCAACATAATACAAAAGTTAATATTTAAACCTTATAATTTTTTAACTAAACTATTACAACTAAAAATTAAAAAAAGTTATTAATAAAGATATAAATATTTTATAAAATAGATAATTAATAACACAATATAATAATCTGTATTGTTTTTTTTTTAATACTATATTATTAAATAATAATTAGATTAAATTACTGAGAGAAACTTTGATTTTAAAATTAAAAAATAAGATATATGTAACTAATCAAAATTTGATCATAAACATAAAAAGTAGTAATAAGAAATATTACTCTTAACTTTTTATAATATTAATTAGAATGAATTGATTAATTTTTTGCATACATTGTAAAAAGTACCAATAATGTATCTAATTTATAGGAAATTAGATTGGTGAGTCAAAACTTCAAACAAAATTGAATAAAAAAAAAAAAAGTATTTAAATTAACAGTAAATGTAATTTTACATTAGTAACAAATGATGGTTTAGCATGTACAATAATTTATAAAATAAAACAGAATAATAACACTATATATTATATATAGTATTTAAGTAATAACTTATAATTTTACTTTGTGTAATATAAAAAAATTTACTATCGTTAAAATATGGGCTTTGAATCAAAAAAATTTTATACGAAATTGTGACATAATATTGATAATTTGTTATTAAAGGTAAAAGTTTAATTTAGTAAAAAATGATTAGACACAAAAATAAAAAATTCAAACATCAAATTCAATTTAAAATACAATCGTTCTTTAGTAAGTTATTTTATTATGAAACAAGCGATGAAATATTATATAAATGTTCAAATGTCCAATGGTCACAAGATATTTATAGGATTTCCTACATATATTTTAATAATTTCGTGTATACGGATCTGTGATAATTGGGTTGTTGAACAATAATTAAAGACATTTGTCCGCTAAAAGTTTTATCTTGGATATCAAACTAGTTTTAACATATTCGAGTTCAACACATAAATTGTTAGTGATGGGGGTGGTAGGTCCGGAGCAGGCGGTAGCGTAGGGAATAAGAAAGAGGGAGATTAGCAAACTGGGTGTATGGTGCGATGGCAGTGCGCGGTAGGGTGTATTGATTTATGATTCCAGCCAACAGGCAACCTGGTCAGGATACACACACATATACATATACTTACGCGCATACACACAAACACAAGTACATACACATTGCATACCCACATACACACACACACACACACACACACACGCACGCACACACACACACACACACACACACACTTCCTCCAAATACATTTACCCACACACAAATACACGTAAAGGCGGAAACACACATACGCATAGACACGTACGTATACGCACGTAGTTGCCGGAACAAAGGTCGTAAAGCACTGAACACCAGGGATTAATGAATGGTCAATGAATTTATTTTAAAACGAACAGAATCGTGTACAAACGAGAATTTTTTCATTCGTAATAAAAGTAAATAATCGCTTTTGATTATTTGCGAAACAAAAAAGTAAAATTGTTTTCCTTGTTAACAAATGTTTACACTTCGGGCGAACAATTCTCGTAAAATCATGATTACCTACCATTTAAAGTTTGTATAAAAAAATATATATACACATACCCTTACGATACTACCTAACCTACGTCGTAGATATTGACCATAGTGAAATGACCATCGAATCACTATCGGGACATAATTTAACACATTACAGTGAAACCTCTATTAATGGACACCTCTCAATAGTGGACCCTTCCCAATAGTGGACACTTCTAAATTCCCCGGCAAAAATGTATGCGCATATAAATGTATGCGTAATAGGTTTTCTCAATAGTGGACAACTCTCTATAGTGGACAATTTTTAATTCCCCGTGGCTGTCCACTATATAGAGGTTTCACTGTATATAACATACAGTTTATTGGTCTATATAGTACTAAATTATATTTACACAGACCATACCGAAAACGTTTTAAATTCAACATCATTCAAAATACTTGGAGAATGTGGAAACTTCACAGTTTTGAAGTATTAAATTAGTTTGATCTAGAAAAGTGCGAACTTATAGACGTTTCGAAATATTCGTCGTTTATTATAGCATACCGTTATATTACTGATTGTGTTCAAAACGATTCCGCATAAACTTGAATATTATTTTACGATATTTATAAGCAAGTATACGTTTTTGTAAACAAACAACTAAAATAGTTTAAATTATTTATTTCATTCATTCTTTGGTAAAAAAAAAAAAAGTTTGGTGAGAACGTTTAAAACTTTTATTAGGTATGTAATACTTTACCAAACAACGAAAACGATTAACAAGCGCATTTACGAAATAATTACATTCATAAAGTACCAAGAAATTATTATCAATGAAAATTATAATTTCCAAAACATGAAATAATTTATAAAGATATTAAATATATAACTTTGATGGTACACATAAATACACCGTTAAAACATTTATTACAATAAATCGTAACTTTAAACATGATTAATTTGGTAGTTAACACTTGTTACTCCAAACAAATAAAATTTATCGTTAACCAGTTAATTAATTTTAACTAATAATTATTAGCATTTTAATTTTTTTATTGGAAATATCAAGATTTGATTTACTTGGTATCACATATAGGTTATCGCGGTAATGAATTATAAATGAATGGTTAATAAATGGACAAAACTAATACTAAAAAATGCGACGAAGTGGTTGTTCATGTAGATTCAACGTTTTCCTATAGTCGTAGCGGCGGTGGTAGGTAATATTATTTAAATTTGACATGTCGCATTATTAACACAACGGTCAATAAACTACAATAACAGACGACGTATTATTATTATAATGATTTCATTATAACGCAGAAAGCGTGTGTCAGTAATATCATATCGTATTATAAATTTATATATGTATATTTTAAATCATCCCTGCTGGTGGTGGCAGCGACGGCGGTGACTGTGGTATATAATCGAGGAAGTTTATTGATTAATTTTTTTTTCGAAAGCTACGCATATATACATGCGTGCGTGCGTGTAATGTGTTAGTGCGTGTTAGTGTGTATGTGTGTGTGTGTTCGTGTGTGTGTAGGATATCCTACGGCATTCGGGCTCTTTTCGGTGGCGGGGTGCGGCGCGGCGATGGAGTTTCCATAGTCCCCGCCACTTGAAAAATCCGGAACACCGAGGGACACCACATCCTGTACACGCGCGCCGCGTCGGCGTTTCGTATTTCGCCATCGACGAGAAAATACAAAACCGACTAAACACACACCAAGCGTACACCTCACATATACAGCGTGCATATTATTATTATTGCGACACGCGAAGGAGATAATAATAGATTAGACAATGCACGGGGTACCGGAGAATTTCAACGATAACGCGGCACGGACGCACGACAAGATCGCGAACAACAACCACGCTGATTTCTGTTTAATTGATTTTAATACCATTGCGAGGGACACACCTTGACGGCCGTACCTGTAATACACGCGGGAGGTGGTGCACATCGCTATCTACGCGTGCGAACGCACGGTTGTGTCTCCAAGGGATGGGCGCGGAACGGCCACTACGGTAAACATTTTAACGTACAATGGTAACAATAATGGTATAAACATTAGGTTAAGCCTCGGAGGTCTGGGGACGATGAGTAAAACGGGAAACGATGACGGTACGATGTTCCCAGAGAAGGAGAGAGCGATACGCGCTCAGTCCCGATTGCTTGCTGGCGGCGGGACGAGGGGTATCCGGTCCGCCGGGTTTTAAGCACATTCTGACCGTCTCGGAAAAATGGCGTTTCGCAGATATTTCACAACGTATACACCACCGCCGTTAACGAAAGCGGTACACGTAGTTATAATAATAAATTCCGCGCGGCCCACCGAGTAGTGGTTTCAACTCGGCAAAATCGCCGGGCCTATCCGGCCTTGCGCGCGCCCGCCCGTGCGTGAGCGGACGCGCAGCTCGCGTGTACGTGCGTGCGTGTAGACGACGGCTGTAGAGGCGTGCCCGGGATTGAAATTCAGGACGAGCAGCCCGTGTAGTACGCACAGCAAGAGTGCGATTTTTTTTTTTTTTTAACGGCGAACACATACATACATACATACACACACACACATGCACACCGATAATGCGAGGGGAGGGAGTGATTTTTCTCGTAACGCGATCGATCCGATAGTAGTCGCGCATACACCGATTATACACGGTTATCACTACAGCACAACGGCAACAACATTTTGTGAACAGTTTTTATTTTTTCATACCACCGATCGTATAACACTAATTTCGTATCGGAACCGTCGTTCAAAGACAAAACGAAAAGTTTTGAATAACATATTATGTATTTGCCAACAGCGTGTATTATAATTTTAACGTATTAGCCGTGATATGTTGTTCAAAATAATCTTTTGGTAAACCGGGTTGGTGTTCGACGGAAGACAGAGGAATCCGTAACGTGAAAAAGTTGAAAACGATGGTCTGAAAATGAAAAACAATAACCACGATAATAACCGTCTACCGTACCTATTATTATTTAAAGGCCGCGACTGGGGGAGGGAGAAAGTTCGTAAGGCGACGGTTTTTTGGTGTTACCCGCCGGCCCATCATCAGTGGAAAAACGGCGCAAACACGGTTTCGGAATGAAAAAAAATGCGTGCCGGACACGAACCGTGTGTGTGTTACAGCACAACGCGATGCTATTGTATGTGTGTGTATGTGTATATATGTGTGACATGTAAATGAAAATTATTAGTGTGCGGTGCGTAGGTATTATAATATACGTCAGCGTCGTTGTGTTTCTACGACACGGCCGCCGAGTGAACTTTCTCGCACTCGCATGCGCACGTCAATCATAACGGGCACCATTCAATCGCACACGCACAACAAAATTGTTCGGAAAACATAATGGCTACTACTATATACAATATGACCATCTACTATATACTATAATGTACACATGCCATAACGTTACGGTATCGATGTGCGTGCATATTTAAAAACACGATAAGAATAAAATATATTATAATATAATTTCGAGTTGGTTGTAAAATTATTTAGTAAGTCCGCAGCTGTTCGTTTACACTTTTTCACATATGATATTAAAACATATACTTGATATGAGAAAAATTATTATAATAATTAACAAACGAGCAATATGTTCCATGGCGCTAAACACCGGAATAACGTGACGATCAAGCCGCAGCAGTAATATGTTTTTTTCTTTTTACATTAATCTCGTAATATATAATACTATGCGAATTCCAGAAGCATTCGTTAGAGAAGAATAATCGTTGAATACACGCATTTATACGTACAGTAATTGATACTTTTATAGTAACAATATATTAAATACTAGAACATTCACATCTAATATTTATAATTATTGTATTGTATGATCAAAATAATTTTTCTAAAAAATGATTTCTTTGGTCAACATAATAAACAATATAACTGTCCAAAATGATACAAGTATTTCTTCTTTTCTTAGTGTAACATTCATACAAGATCTGAACTGCCATAAACAATTCTTTCTTATTAAATGCCAGGTCAACTTCATACATTTCTTCTCAACATTTTTACATCTATCTCAACAACATATTTCCATCTTGTACGTCTACCTATTGTCTTTTCTTGTTTATGATTTTAGTTAGTACTTTTTTATAATAGTACAGGTATAATACAGGTAAATACTTTCCAATACAAATGAAAGTTAAATATAGTAACAACATGGGTAAATAAGTTATAACAATAAAATTACCAAACTTATTAGAATTGTAACCAATGATAATATCAGGCTGAACATTTTTAATTATCTTATATTGTACATAGATCTAAATGAGTTTAAAATGTGTAGGTATCTTTAAAAATATTACCTAAATTATCTTTAGTTCATAATGATGTGTTAGTTTTGTAAGTTATAAGCTATTATTTTAATTATTATTAATTATACAGGTAGAAAATCATGTATTCAACACTAAAAATTCAAACTGAAAAATTAATTTAAAATATCTGTTTAGATAATTTATTTTGGAAAAATTTAAAGTAAATCATAATAAATTAAGTATATTGTTAAAACAAATCATTTTCTTTCATTTTATAGACAAATATTAATTATAACACAAAATATTTTTTCCTAGCTTTATTTTTATTTACAATTTACTTAGCTAATATTAGATAGTGAATTATCATTAACCTTTCTAGCTTTGAGTTTTTAATATTTAGTTGTGTATTTTTGGTATTTTTACTTAATGATAGGAAATATCTAAATAACTATTTAACCAACATTATGAATATATAATGATATTAAGAAGGATTAACACTTCATTGTACTAATATTTAAAAATAGCATTCTTATTTATTTAAATTAATTTAATAACGGATAATCTTAATAAGGGATCTATAGTTTGTAAAAATGCGTATACAGTCGGAAACTATTCTATAAAAGTAGATCTTCTTCTTCTATAGTTAAAAAGGCCTTTCAAGACTATCTTATCTCATACCCATTCCTTCATTCTTCTTTATTCATTGATCTTTCTTTCTAATTCATTTCTCATAAAAGTATATACAATACAATACATATTGGTTAAGTCAACAGTTAAACTAGAAATATATAAGCAGTAAATATATTATATAATTTAAATTATGAATATAGTTTGGATTATAGTACTAAATAACAATTAGTAAATTAAATTAGACAATAAAGTAGTCAATGTTCTTATGATAAATATATTCTAAATTACATTTTACATGAACTCTTACATTAAGTTAGGTAAATAATATTAAGTAACGATTATTTTTCATTTACTTTTAAATGAAGTTCATTAAATAAATAATGAAAATCTAATCAATTTCTTTAATGTTATTATTGTTTCAAATATAATATTAAATTAAGTTTAAGTATCTTATATGTTGTAGTTATTATTTTTAATAAGAGTACAATAAGAATATCTGATCAAAATATTTGAATTCACTAGTATTTTTTAAGTGATTTAATTTTAATTATTATTTATTAAATGATTGATTAATACTGTTAATAGTGTAATGAAAATTTAAAATATGATAAATACAAATAAATCAATATTTACTTTTTGCTAATAAATATTCTTAACCAAATTTAGATATATAAATTAATGAGAATAATTACTAGGAAAAGTAATAAGTTTAATCAATAAACAATATTTGATAATATAAATATTATATATTTACTTTACCCAAAGTAATATAAATCAAACAAATAAGAAACATTTAATAGACAAAAATTTCACATTATTATTAATTGTATTTAATTAACTGTAATTAATTTAATTTAAATCATAACAAACCAATTTTCTTTCATAAAATAATATTACAGCTAATAACAAACTAGTTAAATTAATATTTTACAAAGTTGTTTTATATTAGTCTGGATGAAAACGTCATATAAATAATATTGGTAATAGCAATAATTAATAATATTTACATAAAAAGAAATAATCAACTATTTTAATAACCATTGTCATAAGTACTAAATTTATATTTTGGGTATTGTAGTAACGACAAAAAATGAATTTCTTCTTAGTATTGAATTTATATTTGGAACAATCCACTTATAGTAAAACTAAGAACCATTTAGTTCAATGAGAAATCATTAAATGGAAGTGTTAAAAACTCAATAAAATATTTTCCTTACAAGATAAAATGATATTAAATTCATTAGTTTAGTATCAAGTTTTTAGATAGTCAATTGTAATTAATAATTGGATAGTTTATTATGTTATTGTCTAAAGATATAATTATTTTCAACATAAAATTGTATATGTAAATAATTTACAATTTTGATACTTCTAATTAGTTCTATTACTTCATTTATATCAAGTTTAATATAATTTAAACTATTATTTAATAAATAACAAATAATCTAAGATTAATATTTTTAATTATTATTAAGACTTGAGTCATTGCAACAGTAAAAATTTTAATTATTTATTAGACATGTAATTTAAACAACTATATATGATTTAAAATGTAGATTTAATGTGGACTTAATTTAACAATCAAGCAATAGTTATTTTAATTAGACACATTGCATAGTATATGTTTAATCACATTATACTACAAGTACTTTTAATACAAAAATTAGTTTATTGTTTCATAACTTATAAATAAAGAAATTAATAAATTAAGTATTACATTTAATTTAAGGAAACAATTTTTAAAGTTTAAATTTAGAGATATAACTTTAGATAATTCCAAAGAAAAAGTATAAAAACTAATGAAATTTACAGTAAATTGTTGAAAACGTTTTACCTAAGTTCTCCAAAATAAACTTCTATTGCTTCTCATATTATTATTATCTTATTCATAGTTGTTTAAATATATTCACTTTTACATAATTGCAAAATATGACAAATTTATTATGATTATTTCCTTTCTTTCCTACGGCTTACAGTAAAAACCAGTACTAATAATTTGATATGATAAACTTGACAGTTAATAGTTAAATACTTAAATTTTCATAATGTACACTTTAAACATGTATATTTTTCAATCAAATGCTGAATTTTAGTTATATGTTATAATTTAAAATTGCATGATTATTTATTCCATTGCTTCATTATAAAATCTTTTCATTTTTTTTTCTGAATACTATCTAAACGTTTAAAAAAATTTTTTGATGCAATAATACTTAAACTAAGTACTGTGCATACTTGTATTTTAGAAATTTAACATAATACTACACATTGCATTTGTGGCACACCCAACATCTGAAGAATATTTCCTTTTACAACATGTAGTTTTAACTAAACAGGAACATTAATAAGATGTTTCATAGACAGTAAGGTCCTAAATCCATTTAATGTATATAATAAAATTTATCAAAAGTTACATACTTTCTCTAGCATTGTAGAGTTTGTTATGAGGAATGTAATAACTTCAGAGTTTAAAGCAAAGAACCTATTTACACACATGCTTGTCTATGAAGTTTTGATTTTAACAGAAAAAAATTCTAATACTTGAAAGAACCTGGTGTTTAAAACAGATAACCAAAAATGTTGAAAACACCATCACATTGGTTTGTTAATAGACAGCAGTAAAATGAAATGTACAAGCCTTATGTATGCAATGATAATATAAGTATAATGACATTTGTCATAGTAACAATCCAAGCGTACATGTAACACTTAAATACTTAAAGCTTTGACATACTATATAACGCATAATTCGAAAACATTTTAAATAATTATATACATATATTATATACATGTATTATAACTAAAAGTTCAGTAGGAATGGTGTGCTGAAATACATAAATTGTTATTTATGAAGATAAGATACACCAATCTGACATAATATCATTATTACAAGGTAGAAGTACCTATTGTTGTTGATTACGAGGCATTAGTTTTTTCATAGTTACACAACATGGCAAATTGATATCGGCCAAACAGGTGGAAGCCAATAATATAATCCTTTCTGGCTAGAGCACAACCACAAGTCCTACACTTGTATGTCCTCAATGTGTTACTGGCATTGTTTCATTATCGGATCAGAACTATCGGCCTTAGTCAAGGTTCGTCACTACTGATCGAATGGACACAACACTTGCGCGATGACACAAGCGGAACACGACGACTATACGTGGTTGGCCAACAAAAGCGAAGGCCAGTAAACCGAGCAACCGAAGTTTTTGAACGGCCAAAGTCCACCACGACTGGATTGGCACATACCAACACTTATCACGGGATTGCGACACGAACGCAAACAACTACTACACACCGGCGAATAATAATAATATACGTACGTACCACTGCCGATGCCTGTTGGCTCGACGTAATCGCCGTCGTCGTCGCCGCTGTTATGTCGTCGTACGCTTATTATTATTTATTTATTTTATTTTTTTATTATTCTTTTTTTTTTTTTTCTCCATACACGGCCGTGTGTAATCGGGCGGCTCGCGTGTACCTACATTACACACCACGTACATACACACACACACGTACACACACGCACATACATACGCATACGCACGCACGCACGCATAAACGCGAGTGCGGCAGCCGTATCCGGTGTGGCGGTGAAAAACTCGCCGCACAAAAGCGATGGCGCGCGGAGGTGTAAAAATAAAAAAAATAAAAATCCCGAGAGCAAAACGAACGACGTTCTCGGAACCGTTTCGCGGAGTGTTCCTCGTGCTTTTTAGCCAGCGGGAAAAAAAAAAAAAAAACTCGTCTTTGTCTCCCGACACCTGACCTCCTCCTCCTGGCGGTGGATCGCGCACTCGAGTGTGCGTGATGGTATCCCCCCCGGGGAAGCGCTCGGTCGAGATAACAAACGCGGTGGGAGGAACGAGGAGGGGAGGAGGGCGGACGAGAGTGAGAGAGAGGGAGAGAGAGAGAATGGTAAAACGCGAATTGATAAAACTTTACGGACGATAATATTTTTTAACAACCTAACGGGTAAAAAAACAAAGTGTGAAAACATGGTAAGACGACGGATCACGATTAAAATTAAAAATGTGTACGGGTGCGTAGTGAATGAATGAGAGAGAGAGAGAGAGAGAGAGAGATGGAGAAAGAGAGAGTGATAGGGAAAGACAGAACGAGAGCTAGCGAGCGAGAGATGGATTGTATAAAAATCGCTTACTGTTGCTGTTGCTGCTGCTGCTGTTGTTGTTGTTGTTGTTGTTGTTGTTGCTGCTGCTGTTGCTGCTGCTGCTGCTGCTGCTGCTGCTGCTGCTGCTGTTGTTGTTTCAGAGAGGGCGAATTGCTGTCCGTCGACGAACTGGGTTCCATAGCGGCTCCGAGTAGAGTAGCCGACTCTCGAAACAAAGTGGCCACCTGCATCTATCAGCAGCCGCTCCGATCTGCTGCTGCTCGCGCCGCCGCGGCGACCGTGTGGAGGTGCTGCCGCTGCACCGCCGTGGTCGTTGTTGTGTTGTTATATTTTTATTATTACGAACGTTTATCCGGCGCGCGCGGTGCTACGAGGCCGGTGCTGCTGCTGATACTACTGCGGCTGCTACGACGACGAGTGCGTATCGGTACGAGCGGCTCTCACCCAAGGCGCGTCGCACACACACTGCCTACGCGCGCGGCACTCGCACACGCACACGCGCACGCGATCACACGTTCACGCACGCACGCACGCACAGCCAACGGGCGCGTACAACTCTCTCACACGCACGCACACACGTACACGCGCGCACGCACGCACACACACACACCGTCACCTCGTCTACAACACGCTACGGTCGCGGTCACCGCCGCCGTCGCTGTCGCTGATACCGCTGCCGCCGCCGCCGCCGCCGCCGCGTTTCCCAACAACGGCGTCGTCGTTGGTGCGCGCGTACCGCCGCCGCAACATTTTCCGTCGCCGCGGGGATTCACCACCGCCTAAATGTAATAACAACAATAATATATCGTTCGCGGTAAAATCGCACGTTCGGTCGTAGGTTTTTTTTTTTGTATTTTCTATCACTTTTTCCTGCTTCTATATGATTTTTTGCGATTTTCTTCCCCCCGCGCACTCGAATTGTCCTAGTAGTACGCTCAAGCGACGGGATTTAAAGCCACCGATCCTCGTCCGGCGGCAATGTTTTACTGCAATCACTGTATAGTAGTACTCTACTACTGCACACACTCGGTGACCACTACCGCATCATCACCACCGCCACCACCACCACTACCATTTGCTGTTGTGCTGCAATCGTCTACGTCGATTTCGGTTCGCGTCACTTCCGGCGGACGCGGGTACGCGACGGTTACTGCGCGCGGCTGCTAGAACAATTGCAGCGGTGTCGGCCGCTCCTGCTATCGTCCGGATCGCTGCGAGTCGGCGGCCACGGTGTCTCGGCCAACGTACCGAAACAACGTGCGCGCACGCATGTAACGGCTCCGATAGCGATATAAATATATATTTTTTTACGTGCGCGCGCGCGCCTATACCGTCATTACGTCGTGCGAAGGCGTGCGTGCCTATATTATATCACGTCCCGGATACGACAGTACGTACATCGACGAAACGCGTCGATTTATCACCATACAACGTATGCGATTTTTATTAATTATATTTATTACTGTTATTATTATTATTATTATTATTATTATTATTGTTTGCCTTTACTTCATCAAAGCCGAAGTGGTAGGTAATTCGGCGGCGCACCGACTTATAATATATCGCACGCCCGTGGAAATCCGTTCCTTTTTATTTTTTTAATTCGATCCCGAATCCTTTGGAACAGAAATGTACGTAATAATAAAAATAATAATAATAATAATAATAGTAATATTTAAAATGTTAATAACAACAAATGCGTTATCGGTGTTCGCTACGGAGTACGCGATAAATTCCGAGATCCGTGCCGCTGCGTTCACCACGACGGCGCACACACAAACGCACGACGCGACGCAACCCGACCCCCATCCACCACCACCGCCACCGCCGCCGCCTCCGAAACCAAGCTACGCGCACGTTCGTCGAGTGGTGAGCGGCTTAGAGACGGCCGGGGCGAGAGTGAACGAGTGAGAAGAGCGAAGGAGAGAGAGCGAGTGAGTGTGTGAGCAACCGAGTTGAAACGTGCGCGCGCGGGTGCGATGGAGCGACACAACGTGAAAGCGTTAGAGAGAGACGTATAATACTAGTGTGTGTGTGTGTGTGTGTGTGTGTGTAAGTGCGTGTACAGCGGTCGCCGTCACCACTACCCGCCCTCTCACCGTAACGCTCACACACACACACACACACATGTACACGAACAAAAAGAACACACGGGTGCACTCACGCACACAGGCGAGTGCGCGCACGCAAACACACGGTCGCGCACACTCGCATTGCGGCTGCTGCGGTGGTGGCGGTGAAGGTGGAACGGTCGGCGGGTGTGAAGGTGGCGGGAGGTGGCATTGCTGCCGCGACGGCGGTGAGGCGGCGGTGACGGACGGCGAGCGTCGAGGAAAATGTCAGCTCATTGGTCGGCACGAAATATGACCTGGAAAATAATCAATATGGTACGCAGCGGCGGCACCGACGACTGCGGCCAGCGATCCGCCGCCGCACGACAGTGTTGCCGGTTTGCCGTAAAATATTTTACCGGCGTACGTGCGAAAAGAAAAAAGAAAACAACGACGGATGTGTATTAATATATTTCATAGGGTTACGAAACCGAATAACAGCGAAAAGCTCGCGTTGACACAATTTATTTCAAGTCCCCGATGTCGCTAAAATCCGTTTAGTAAGCGGCTAAACTTTCCACCCCCCTTTACCAAGTTACTGACCACAAAGGTCGCGGATCAGCTCTTGCGCATTTCCCCATCGGGACTCGATCGCGTTTTTTCGTGCGAAAAAATACGATTTCATCTCGTTCCGGACAATTCTCGTTTCTCTGCTGGTACGCGAACAACGAGAGTGCACGTAACCAGCCATAGCGGTGATCGTACGCGCTAGAAATGCAACATAACTAGCCGGTGGTAACGTCGGTAGCGACTACGTGCGAGCGGGGGTACGGCCGCCGGGGCACGGTCGTACTTTCGGAGTATTTCACTAACGGGCATTTCGGTCGAGCGTCGTCGCGCCCGCCAAGTCTACCGCGGCGGCGACATTGGAGGCGACGGCGGCGGTTGCCGACACTATTTCGAACGTAATCAATAATTGCGGCGTGCGTTTTTTTTTTGCCCTTTTTCTACCCCCCCCCCCTCTTTTTCTCTAACTCACTCATTCTATGGCCACATAACGATCGAAAAATAAATCTCGCACGTATGTTGTCGACGTCGTCATGTTGCGACGTGAGCACCGCACCTCAAAAGCGTTGTCGAGAGCACGTTTCGAGAAATATGTTTTGTTTCGGTTTTGAACCTGCAACCACCTCCCACTCATTCACTCACTTATTTGCTCCTAAAAATGCAACCTGCACTCGGACAGACGGTGGTGACTCGAATCTCAGATTTCCAAATTGAACTGTAACGATCTATTTTTAGATCCCAGGACAAAATCCATACTGTTATCTGCGCGATGACGCGCAATGACCGCCTTGACGGTTTTAAGTATTTTTCCGTATCGTCACCTCTCCACCTCCTTATAAGTCTTAAATTCTCCTGCCGAAATTCCCGTTTCATCATCATACCGGAATCGGCGCTCCGACGATCTTTTGAACGCTGAAAAATAATTCGGAAAAATACAATGACCGAAACGGTCAGTTGACCCGCATTAGACCAAGTCGTTTTCGTCGTGATTCGTAGAACACATACAGTACGGTAGCATATATTATTACGTTTAAATGCTTAATGAAAATGCTTTTGAAATCGAATGTGAGCACGGTAGCGATCACCGTTCGTTGTTCGTATACGGTTAAAATTCAAATATTTCCGTTTTCGGAAGGGAATAGCTTTTAAGAAAAGCAAAAGTTTTACATTAACATTTTATGAATGAAGTATTGTGACATTTTTATTCATTTATGCTCAAATAAATCATTTTGAGAATACTCATACATTATTATGACAATAGGTTATAAATTAATTTATGTGATTACACATATTTTACATAAACGAAAAACAAAATTAGTGCAATACATGTGTATACTTAAGTGTATTATGTAATTGTATTTAGATAAGTGTTCACATTTGTTTTTACTATTTTTATATTTGTTTTTATTTACTTTTTACAGAAATTATTGTCGGTATATTTGGTGTATTTTTTTCGAAATCATAATTGTATGTATTTGCATCTGTGTGGTATTTGAATTAAAACTTTTTACACAACTAAACAACAAAGATTATTTATCTTATTACGTTATAAGTACTATTGACGTATTACAGTACTACGTGATACAGTTATTGAAAAATAATTCGACTATTTCCCGGAAAAAATATTGAATATGCACATTTTTATTTAAAAACAATTAATTGCAAGCAGCTAATCGTGAACATGTTTAAACTACTATTAAATCGGGAAAAGTTCCGTCAGTTTATAATAAGCTTATAAGTCATAACTACACCGGTATTAATTTACACGTCTTTTATATTATTTTATAGTATAAAATATTTTTGAGTTTTCGAATCACGTGAATTTTAACGTAAGATTATTGTCATATAACTATAATCATGATTGTTTTGGGAAACCTGATATTTATTTTATTGATGTTTGATTAAATAAAATTGTCAATTTCGATTAAAAATTAAGATTTTAAAATGTAACTACTTCAAATGTGTCTAGAATAATTTGATAATCTTGTTAACACATTTTTTTTTTTCGAAAAAAAAAAATCACTTATATTTTTGTTCACACAACAAAACCGGATTTCAATAAAAATTAAGCACTTAAAATATATCATTCTATAAATATATATTAATCATAAATTAATGTGTAAATTTTTAAAAAGCTGTTTGATTTTTCATCGCGAATTAAGGTTTTGTAAGACGTATTCCTTTATACTGAATGATTTGAGGTCAAGTAAATTTAGGCAGGATCTTACTAGCAACATATTTAAATGTATACATTTATAAAATGCAGTGTACTCGTATAAATGGCTAATATTTTTTACCGCCTTGTAAATCGAATGACCGCTCCGTTTCTATGGCTTTTAGTATGACATAGTTCGATCATTGTCTTGGACGTATACTCAAATATTATGTCTTTTGTGATTTACGCTTACTTTATAACTTGTATAGTAATATACTTAAATTATGCAAGGTTAATAAATATATTTATAATTTTTCTTCTATTTCAGGTAGCATGAAAAATAATTTATATGAAAATACCTGATTTTAATTATATTAAGAAATAAATTAAATAAATTCAAATAAATTTAAATTGCTTTAAACATAAAGAAAATAGAAATAAATATAGGTGCATTATATTACAAATTATATAGGTATATTTAAATCCACAGTTTTTCGTAAAGCTAAGAGTTTATTATTATTATCTTATGTGATATAGTTACTTATATAATTTGTTTGATTTTTATCCGTTTTTTACTCAATGCAAATTATAGTTTTACATTTTAATTATATTAGTCTTAAATGTTATAAATTATCTTTGTAATAATAATCGCAATTATAATAAGCAATTATTACTTTCAATATTTTTTTTTAAAATATTATAACTAAAATAGGTGATATTTTAAAAGCTTTAGATTTACTTAAAATATTACGAGAAAAATTGATCTTCAACGTTTTTATTTAAATATGATGTAGCATGGAATAAGGTATTTTCATGGCATAGGCACAAAATTACCTTACTTTACCCTATGTTTGATTCATCGATATTTTGCCAATCAGGGCCAGCGTAAGACTAAATAATGCCTCAAGCCAAAATACAAAATGGTGCCTTTTTCGTACAACAAACTTTAAGCTCTATTTCACTAGAAAATATTTTTTCGTGGATAGAAATATAGAAAAACTTTATGTACTCAATTTGTAAATTATTTTTCAATAACACATTAATTTATAAGAATAAAAAGCAACTTAAAAGGAATAAATTGTTGTGGTGGCGACGATATAAATATGTTAGTGCGACGTAATTCGGAATAAACAATAAAATACTTTTTTTTTGAGATTTTTTTCAAACAACTTTATTATACGTATGAACTATGAATATTATAAATTATATTTAAAAAAAAAATGTTTTTATAAAAATTTGTAAAATTTGAACTTGTCATTTCGGCGTATCTCTAAGATAACGCTTTAGGCGATCGCATGAGTCGCCTTGCCCTCACGCCGGCCCTGTTGCCATTTTATTTACTTTAAACCCTCATCACTGTTACCTTACATATATTCTGTTCCAGATAGACATTATATTTTTAAACAGTTTATGAAAAATGTCTTTGAAACCTATAGACGCTAAAGAATTGATTATGAATAAATTAACGCATTTCATTATTAATACTTACTAATAAATAAATAATAAAAGTATTTATTTTTTTTTAGATAAATATAATTAAATTTTTATAAAAATGAGTAACAACATTTTTAAAAAATTTAAATTTAACTGTGTTTGTATAATTTGATCTGCATGATAATATAAACTTGAATTCAAATCTATTTTTATAGATGTATGAAAAAAAAATTACTTTGTTTTTAAAATATTTTTGATGGAAAAAATAAAGTTTTAAAATCAAGGACAAACCCCTTTAGATAAAGTACCTACTTATTTGTTGAGCTTTAAGTTATTAAAATATGTTTGAATAAATTAAAATAACATTTTATTGAGAAAAAACTTGATTAAAACCATAAGTATAGATATTTTCAAGGTGTAATAAGTGTAGGCAGTGTAATAATAACCGAGTCTCGAAAAAAAAAAAAAATGATATTGATTTAATTATAAATTATCGAAGAGTATAGGATCGCCATTTTAGATGGTCTGATAACAATCTACAAAGAGAGAAAAAATATAAATACATTTATAAATTGTAAGAAAAAAAGTTAAAAAAATATTACGATTACAATTATTTATTGTTTCATTTAATTATATTATTGAAGGTTTATATCAAAATATTCGATCTAAAGGTTCATTATGTATATATACATAGTATAATATTATCTTTGTAAAAAGGTATTTATATAAATGGTCGCTTTATACCCAATACCTTTTATTCTGGCTATAAAACGATTGAGCATTAAACATATTTTTTACGATTCGATTGAGTACATTTATGGACGTATCAAAGGATATAGAAATACAAAGGAAAACCTACACGATCTGTATCCGTTTATTATACATTGCTTTCCGCAGTGATGTACGCAGGATTTTTCAATTGGGGGGGGGGATTAGAAACAAGTAATTACTCGACTGTCACAAGATTAAGTTTGAAAAATAAAGAAGGTGCTTCCTTAGTTAAGGATATAAGTATAGTATATAAAAAAAATATATGAAAAAACTAACATGAAAATATAGTTATAAAAATAATGGCAATAAAATTAATTTTTACTTTGTACAGTCTAATAATTGTAGTCGCTTTGGTGAGGTTTTTGAAAATTGTTTTAGACCTTTAAATTCGGTAAGTTATTTTATTTATTTATTTATTTTTGATATTTGTCATATCTAATCTATTAAAATGTTATTTCGTTATATTTCATCTTAAAGTACGATTTTAAATGTTCCAATGTTGAAAATGTTCTTTCTTGTGTAGCTGAAGAAATAACCTAACGAAGCTTTGATTGTTGGTAACATCAGTTCAGTTTTAATTATAGATATCCATGAACTATGATAGTAAATTGTAATAATTAGGTAAATACATGATTTACATTTTAGCATCATTATTTCATAGATATAACCGTAATTTTAAGATACTATCTTAAGTCACAGGTAAGTATAATAACAAATGATAATAAATATGGGAAACGGGGGAGCTTCAGCCCATTAACCTCTCCTCTGCGTACGCCATTTGCTTTCTGTACAATTCTTACATTTTAACTACTTAAATTTGATGTTGAAGATGAATTTACAATTTCGCAGTAATTAATTTTAATTGGCAGTGTAGTAGATGTAGGGGAGCAGTGGAAGCACTTCCCTCTTTAATTTTGTAAGTGGGTGGGCAATTGGTTAATAATCGATGGTAAATTTTCAGACATAACAATAAGCATACATCAATAATTACCACTATATTTATTATATTACACTAGCTGATCCCGTGTACTTCGTTGCTCGTTAAATATACTAACTCTCAGGGGCGTCATTTCACATATTTTCATGGGATGCAAAACCAACATTGAAAATCTAAAGTAATACCAGTCACTCGCATGGTCGAGTCATACCATGAATTTTTTTCAACACATTTTTTATGTAAATGTAGATCATTTTATAGAAATTATAGTATAAAACAAATAACAATAATTTTGTTTGCAAGACAAAAATGTTTTTTATTTTGTTTTAACACAATATTAGGTAAATGGATCACCACAGCTAATTGTTCAATAATCAATTAGATAATACAACTAATCAAAACTGTTCATCTGATCAATTAACGCTAAAAAAAACTAAATTACCTAATAGGTTATGATATTAAAATATGTATATACCAAATAATATAATAATTAAGTAATGTATATTTAAATATAATATAATAAATTATAATTTACAATAAAGGAAATCTTCTAGATTTTAATTTAGCGAAACTATCTACTACTTTATTAAGATCTAGTGTATCAGCTTCTTCCTTTTTAGTGGTGATTACCATTAAATCATTTAACGTTATATGTCCCATAGTTAAGCGAAAATAATTTTTCACTCTTTTCAATTTAGAAAAAAAAGCGTTCATTAGAAGCAAAACTAACGGCCAATGTTAAAATAATTGTTAAAATTTTTAAGGTTTCTACAAAAGCAGATGCTAGTTTAGATAGTATTTCTATCAGTGTTATAATATCAGAATTAATTTCTTTTTTTTTTTTGAGTAGTGCTTGGATGGAAGAAAATTCAGAAGATAAATATATAGAATTTATTTTAAAATGCCTATAATGGTTAAGAAATTGTTCAAGATAAATATAATTTAAATTTAAAAACTGATTACTGTTGGAGTTAAAAATGTCCATAACCATCAAAATATCATTATTAGTACAAGAAAACCGTTTTTCTATTTCAGCTACAAATCTGAAAAGCAAAAATCAAAAAAGCATAGTATAAGCATTTTCAAGCAGATAGAATAAGGTGTAAAAAAAATCATTGTAAAATTAACATTATCACTCCTTTCAAAATCTAAAATATTATAATATGTGCATAAGTGACGAGCAAGTGTGTCTTGTGGTATTTTATATTATAGATAAATATGAACATTTAAAAATTTATAAATATCTTTCAATTACTGTATAATAAACATCTATCATCAATAAATCATTTGCCTAAGGATTGTCTGGTTTTTTACCCGCAGTTGTTAGTACATAGTTATCATCCAACTTTTTGCTAACTTTACCATTTCGAATATTTCTTTTATTTTTAAAGTAATGTTATTTTGCAGTGCAATATTTATGCTTTTCTCTTGAAGTAAATTTCAACTGTCTTCATTTCTATTATTGAGAAGTTCATTTTTGGTTGATTGTATGAGTTCAATTGCATTTTGTAGTACAATTTTATCTGATTGTAACTCACATGATACACAGTGAATTTTTTCAAGTAAATTTTTCATTACACACAGTAATGTGATGAATTCTATGGTGGATATTTGCCATACAAGGCCACGTGATGTGTAGTTTTTGTAGCTTCATCACTTTCATCAGTGGATGTGCACGGCCACCCGCTAGACGTCACGAACGAACCCGACTATTTGAGGATCCGCTATAAGTTAGTAAAATAGTAACATTTTTAACACGGTTATCTACACGGTGTATGTATCATGTTGTATTGGTGATCCACAAAATATTGTGAAAAATTGTTATTTGTTTTATAATTTTATGAAATAATCTACACAAAAAGTGTGTTTAAAAATATTCATGGGATGCATTTGCATACCCTTGCATCTAACAAATGACGCCACTGCTAACTCTATATGACTCAAACTTTGTTCAATTCGTTATTTAATATTCGATGGATCATGTTCTAGATTCATCTTAAGTTTTCTGTTGCCCGGAATAAAAATTCTGATTCGCAGCAGTATATTATCAGGTAGGCAATCTAACTGCGGTAGATCACGGACCTAGTGCTGTTTGTACGTAAGTATATGATTTAACTCTAATAAAGTATCAAAGTTTTACCAAGTTTGACATAAAACGGTGGATTAATATAATCAATTAAAACATAATCCTAACCTTAACGTACTAAAATCCGATGAATAAAAAAAAACCAAATTTAACCCTTTTTAAATTAGCCTATCTTCTTCCTACAGATCTGCACACAAACATTCATTTATATATAATATAGCCGATCCTGTGCACTTTGTGGCCCGAAAAAATCACAAAAAAATTATGATTGTTCAACTCCTTTTTGGTGTAACTCCTTGCAGTAAGTGCAACTCAGCCATGGGAGCCAAGATCATGAGAGTTAATTAACAAATAACAAAACACCAAACATTAATTTTTTTTAATTTATTATAATTTATTCCTCAAAATTATCATTAATTAATTACGACACTAACATTAACAAACAATATTAATTTCTTAATATTTTAATAGTAACTTAAAAATAATAACAATTCATTGTGCTCAAGTTTCAATTTTAAACTTTTTTAGTAAAAATGTACGTCATTAAATAATTATTTTTAAATAATTATTCACGAATAATGACTAAAAAATGTAATGGCATTGTAAATTGTTCATCTACCAACTCATTATGATTTTAATCGTTCATTAACAGAGAGCTCACAAATAATCGACCACCATAGATGATGTTCTTGATCAATGATTACATTGCCATGGAGACGATCAATATAATATTATCCATATTATAGTAAGGGCTGTTTTTAGGGTCTTCCCAGCAATTATTCGAATTTTTCTCGCTGTAAAAACCATCCTTGGACTTCAACGAATATTAAAAAAAAATAATTGGCCAAATTGGTCTAGGCGTTGTTGAGTTATGCGCTTACCAACACATTTTGCGATTTATTTTTATATTATAGATTATAATATAGATATTTAAATATTATATTATCGTACTTTTATTCAAGGCAGGGCAAGTTGACTAATTTTTTTTTTTAACTTTTGAAGATAAAAAAATTTAAATTAAGTTAAAATTTAATTTTAATATTAGTTAACTTCTAAAAGTTACATTATAATCAGAAAAAGAAGTGACTTAACTTAGCTGAATCAAGCTACTTTTTATCATTTAATATTAATAATGATACTTTTTGATAAGCTTAATAAATAATATAATACAATAAGTCGTATTGTTTAAAACAAACAGTGACGTATTTATAAACAATTTTTGAGGATGGTTTTATTAAATTTTTTTTTTTTTTAATCATTGTAAATGGTAAAAATTAAATTTTAATTTATTTCATTATCTTCTTATTGAAAAATGTAATTTCATTAATTATAAATTGTATGATGAACTCTAGCTTCCTTTTTTATTTGCATCTTCGTCATCTCTTCATCCAACTATCCACAATTAATAGACAACCATTTTCTGTGAACTACATGCTTCAGAAATTATTATTAGTCTGTGAAGTATGTAGGTAATGTGTTTCAACTTGCAAACTTCAAAACACCAATATTATCGTAACCTGGTTTAATTATTTTTTATAAAATATGATTTTAAAAAATTAATACAATTTATAAATTTTAAAATGTTTCCTTTATTCGAATTTACAAAATTAAATTTGATTGCAATTTAAAAATTCTGTTAATTCTCTAGGGGGAGTCGTAAAAAACTTCCAACCTCTTCCCTATAAATACAACACTATAAATAAATGCATGTTATTGTTAATTATCGTTAATTGTTGTGGATATTTCCATACCTTAATCAATTATGAATTCCAATAAAATGGTTAAATTATTTTATTGTTAATTTTGCCTATGAGTTTAGTATGAAAATAATATTATAGAATATAACTTTTGATGACAAACAAATATTAATTTGAATTATTTACACCGCCACCTCGGTTATCGCTATAAATCTTATATCTTTACTGATAAAAAATAGTATTGTAATGTACAAATAGAAATGGAATTACAAACGTGTATTGGATACTGGAAGTATTATATGTATACAATGTTTTTCTTTTCTTAATAATAATTATTTCTATTGCTTTTTCAATTTAATCTTTAATATCTGTTCTCTGTATTAAATTATTATTTATAACTATATAATTAGGTAGGTACAGTGGTGTATTTGGCGGATTCCTGAACCTCTACCCCAGAACAAAAAAATAGATATATGTTCTTGCAGCTTTTTTAGGTAATAAATATAGAAATTATACATTTACAGTAATGTTATTCTGAGGATGATTTTAAGTTCCTACTAAATATAAAGTGCGATAAAAGCAATAGATATACGTATTCCGAGAATTAATAAAATACAAGTATATAAAATAAACGTAGAAACTAATAACCCTAAAGAATATTTTCGCGAAACGGTTTTTATTTCATACTTAAGGTAAATTTTTCAAGGCGCGTCCGACGGCCGTGACTTGTCATCGCAAAACATTTTTCTTATGTTTTACTACACGTGACACGTCGTAGCATTTTCACTTACAGTTAACTTACAAACCTATACTAGTAAACTTGTTTGTCTGTTCACATTTAGTCATTTTTAATTCGATAAATAATTTAAATATTTAGTAGAGTTAATAGTTTTGTTTTTATCGTAATAAAGATATATATATATATATATATATATATATATATATATATATATATATATATATATATATATAAATAATAATGATATTTGAACTTTGTTATAAGATAAAGAAGATAAAGAAGATAAAAAAAGATTTTATATTATCCAATGTAAAAGCAAATAAATCCAATAGATATTCTGTTTAAGTATTAGAATAAGTACTGAAGGTTTTTACGAATTATTAAATAATAGACGTTTAAAAAATAATACGAGTAGCTTAAGTTTTCGAACAAATTTTCAAATCAATATTGAACAGTTTGATTTTTTACTTTCTATGGCTAATAATGAAATAACTTTACCACCAAGTAATAGGAATAAAGAAACAATTTCGCCAGAAGACAAGTTGGCTGTCACTCTAAGGTAAATATTAATAAATAACATGAGCTAAATTAAATATTATTTATTTTTTTATTGTACCTTAATATATATCTAACTACTGATGTATTATAACAATACATAAAAATAACAAAATATAATTAGTTTCTATCTCTTGTATAAACATTTCATTGTCTGATGAAGAAAAAACTAACTTTAATATCATTTAAAATATAAATTTAAAAAAATTAAAATGTATAAAAACATATGGACGTCGTCACGTGACGCGTAGGTACTGCTATCAAAGCAGTAGTGTCATCGGTCACCTAAAGTTCAGTCGCCGCGACCTGTGGCGACCGTTCGCATCTTGCAAAATAGTTGACATTATTTACGTATAAACAGATATTGGCATGTTACGGCGACAGGTCGCACTTTGATAAACGTTCTTTTAAATTCTTTCATAAGTTAAATTAAATCTAGATTCCTGAATCGTATTCACATTTGGTCAAATTTATCAAAAATTAACTGCATTTTACAAAAATGGTAATAATTCAATAATAGAAGAGTTCCAATTGTGACAAAAGAAACTTAAAAAATTGGAAATTAAATCAAGGAATTCCATTGATGTACTGAAGTTGTATTATGCAGACATTACATGATGTCCAGACGAACATTTCGGCTACACTTCCTATATCTACGACTTCAAACAAACGGACTTTTTCATTTCTCAAAAAAATTAAAACATACGTAATACAATATCTGAGGTATTATTAAGAAATTTAAATTTAAAATCTAATTTTCGTGGTTCTTTTGTTTTAGAAAATATTAAATGGATTGGCCATATTAAACATTCAAAGAAAGTTGAAAGTACTGTTGATAAATTAATAGATGAGTTAGCAAAAAAAATCGAGACTACTAGAATTTATTTTAGAAAAATATATATTTTTTTTTTGTAGTACAAATTATAATATTTATATAATATTACATATGAGTATACGAATATATATTTAATCAAACCTCTTTTAAAATATGTATAAGTACGTAATTTGTTACAAGCTATCAAAGTTTATTTTAATTATGTATCTTTCCAAAAATAAAAAATTGAAAATATGCCACTAGGTAGGTACTACTTGTATTTATATACATTATTTTGATAATTATTAAAATCCAAGAATCGTGCGAAACAGTTCAACAGTCTATAATTGTTAATTGTTGTCAAAAAACATTTTATTTAAAATACCTAAATAATATTATAGCATTACAAAATATATTTAATATTTCAGATATTTATTATTATTTTTCTTACGCAAAAAGTTATTTTAAATCTATGGGTTTTATATAAAAAAATAAAATAAATTTAACGGGACTAAAAAAATAAAGTAAATCGTTAAGTTAGAAGTTATTTTAAGAAAAAATTTGACTCGTTATGTTACTTAGATAAAAGTAACTTAAATGTTTAACTTTAAGTTTTTAACTCGTTAATGCCCAGTAATGCTTATATTATGTAATATATATTTGCAAGCACAG
Source organism: Sipha maydis (assembly GCA_034509805.1). Taxonomy (NCBI): domain Eukaryota; kingdom Metazoa; phylum Arthropoda; class Insecta; order Hemiptera; family Aphididae; genus Sipha; species Sipha maydis. The sequence goes on along the minus strand of JASXSY010001865.1, from coordinate 17,965 downwards.
CAAACAATTTTTGTGTGGCAACATCGCATAAAATATTCTATGCTCAATCGTTTTGCTAAAGAGGTATAAGCTCAATCGTGCTTTACCAACTGTACTTACGCTATAAATGATGACGGATTAATTATAAGATCGTAAATCCTGAATCAACAGTTTTGTTTAAAAAAAAATATGAAGCACATTCAGTACAAAAAAAAAAACAATAGTGGCTATTGATCGAAAAAGTTGATAGTAACTACCTACCTATATTAAAAACCAAAGTAAAAATTAATGTATAATTATTGCTCGTGATTAATTTCATAACTGATAAAGATAATATTACGTCAGTTGATATATATATATATATATATATATATAATTACATGTTATGCGCATTTATACTTTGGTACCTTGCACCTATTTGTTCTGTTGATTTTTGTAGATTGAAAAAACTTCGGCTATATAAACTAATAAACAATACGATTTGTAGATAATAAAGGGATTTTTAATGGAAATTATCTATTCTGCACGATTTTATTGCGTGTTCTTGGTCTCTTAGGTACTCTTGTGTAAAGATATACTCGCATAATCTCATGAAATTAAAGGATTACGTACATAATAATGGTTCATAGACTCGCTGAATATATTATTTATAGCGTCCGGATTTGTATATTCTTCTACAATTCACTTAGATTATTTTTGATTATAAATATAGACGTCTCACACTGTACAGATTCCTATAGATAATTATTATTTTGACATATTTTGCATATTTGAGTAAAAATGACAATGAATTGCATATTTTTGTATATGTAATTGTATAAAATTAATTTTTTAAATGTTTATATTTTTATTTTTACTGTTTATAAATTATGCATCTATCATATTATCTCTGGTTTTACTCTTGTAAAATAAAAGTTATTTCAAGGACTAATTGTCGTCACCGAGACCCATTGACAGCCCTACGTAGAGATAAATTGGCACATGGTAATGTTGCAGCGTGATAACATGGAAACAGATTACAACGAATTCAGCGACGACTGTAGTTTCGTATTATTCAGTGGTGTTATAAAGTAATATTTTATCCGCAGTTTTTCTAAATTGATTTCAAATATTTCGTTAATTTAAAAAAAGGAAGAATAGAAAGTCATAGAGTTTTCTAAATGAAAACAATTTATGGAATGTTAAGTGGAAATATAAATAACGATCATTTAGCAATTGTAGAGTTGTTACTTGAAGACATATCTTGTTTTAAATATACAGTTATAGTATTTTGTAACGTAGAAAAAAGTTTTCTTAACTATAAATGTATACTATATCTGAAATTATAATTATTTAACTTTGTGTTAGGTAGTATTTGTTCCAAAATTAATATTTTTTGTTGTCAATTTTGAATTTAAATACTTTTTTGATAATTACTTATTTTGTAATTTGTAAATAATAGTAAACTGTAATAGTTTATACGATGTAATATATTTGTAATGATTTTTTTATCCCATGATAAATAATTTTTTTGTATATATTCTTCAAAATCCGTACTTTAATTATTAATAAGACCTTAATAGCATGTATATACAATATTTTATACTTATTTTCGAAATGTATGAGAAACTATGATGAAAATGTGATAATTTCAATCTAAAATTATATTTATTATCTTAGTTAACAAAATATTATAATCAAACAATAAAGGGGTTTGGAAATTTATGTAGTCGTTTTTTTTCGTAAACTGTTAGTTATAATTATCTCATACACACACACACACACACACACACACACACACACACACACACACACACACACACACACACACACACACATATATATATATAATGGAAGTGCAATTTGAAATATTAAGTATTAATATTTCGACACCCTTATTTAATTTTTGAAAATTACGCAATAGGTATTTTTTTTTACAGTATTATTTATTTGAAATTATTAAGTATGATTAATTCTTATTTATAAAAAATAAATACAATTATGCCTATTTGAACCAATACAAAATGTTAATAGATATACCATTGATCAACCGTTTTGTACTGTAACATGCCGTTTATACGTTGCCTAATTGTATATTCGAGTACGATCGCATCTTTTCAAATTCGTCCTCAATATGTATAGCTCGGTTCAAACGGATAAAATGTAACGAAATACTAATATTTGTATAGCTTAGTTTTTTTTAAATAAATAGGTACAATATAATATTATTTGTAGTCTTAGACAATAAAATGTTGAACATTTTGTAATTTAAATGTTTTTGATTTGTTAAACAAAATTATAAATGGTTTATTTGGTCACATTTTAAAATTAAATGTGTTGGAACAGAAGTTAAACATGAGGGAAAAAAGTACTTTAATTCTATACTGGACGAACTTTAATATTTACTTAAATGTTATAATATTCAATTTGTTTAAAATATTGACGGATTTGCAGAATGTTCATAGGTTATTTTTTTTTTATCATCAACATAAAGCATACTTCGGAACTATTTACTAGTGTAACTATATTGAGTGACCTCCAAGACCATTAATACCATTAATTATTTTATTCAGTTATTATTATTAGTCCAATAGTTGTGTCCAGTGGCGCTGTTCCCTATGTGTAGGTATTGCGGATGCAATACCTAATTTAGGTGGGTGTTTCTGTGGTGGCACAATGATGTACAAGTTATAGCTAATTTGATTTTGGTTATAAGACTATTTTAAAATTGCACTTATAACTCAATATATTCAGCATTTATTGCAGTTATACTCAGATTTTATTTTAAAAGATATGAAACAAATATCGGCGCTACCAGTGTTTATTTCAGGGAAATAACCGGGAGGGTATTGCCCTCAGAAAAAATGTATACCATCTTGAAAAAAATTATTTATTTACTCCTATAGTATACTACATACCCCATCCCCTCTAATAATTTACCATAGCCCCTCCCTCTGAGATAAAAGGTCTGAAATAAACTCTGGGTGCCACTGATTTTGTCGTTACACTTAAAAGTTTAAAATAGAATAAAATATCGTAACAATTGTGAATAAGTGTATATTATGCAGACTAATTGATTTACGCTTTGTAGGAATATCATATTAACTGATGTGTGCAAAAAAAAAAAAAGAAAAATGTTTAAAATACAATGTATTAATAGTATTAAAAACGTATCGGATGAATTACATTAAAATCAATAAAATCGCCATGATCACTTGGACATTATACGGTTACTCAGCTATAGTATGGGTGTCGACATTTGTACAGAAATATCGCCGTTACGTCATCACCTGTCGATGTTGTTTGTGAAAAGTTGTATATAAACTTGTACCCACTGCTAAGCCGCGCGTACGAATGGAGAATAGTGGCGGCAGTATTTATTTTAAACTTGCATTTTCTATTCTAACGAACGGAATAATTACAACGTTTATTCATACGAAGAAAAAAATTGTTAGTCATAAGTAATCAGCTGTACTGAAATGTTTACTAAGATTATATTATAGTTTACAAGCCTATTAAAGTGGCAAATTAACACCAAAGTTGTTGTCTATTTCGACATAGTGTAAAATCGAAACTATATTTCCGTTGTCCTTAGGCTGTCGCTATTTTGCTTAACGCTATAAATCCGCCACTGGTTCTAGGAAACTTGGTGTGACGGTCGAACATTCGACAACAGTAACTTATAGGTATTGCGGAAACTCGAATCGAACTTCGAATCACCCATTACTCTTTCGGCGACAATATTTTTATTTATTTCTAGGAATTTGATTGCCATCTGTATGCGTATACAGTATAATAATTTGTTTGTTATCTGGTCTTGGGATTTGTTCGTACGAAAATCGAGGCAGTTTGATGTTTTTGCTATTTGTTTGCGAGATAAACATTCCGTAAATATGTGCTTTATCGTTTGTTTTACTTTACATGATGTATACTTAACGTGTTATTATTTTGGTAAAATATAACTAGTTGGTTATAAGTCGGTACCTAAAGTTTAGTTATTTTATTCTTAATCTATTTAATATTATTTGGATTTGCTTGTTGAAATGTTACGGAAATGCAATTTAGTAAAAAGCTTGCCAAGCTCTTGTTTTATTGTTATTATCATTATTATTATTTCTTTATTTAATTGTTTTCAACATTTTTACGGACTAACGATGATTTAGATTCCACCGGGATGAGATTATTTTCGAGTGATTATAATTTTTTCTAAGAAAATACTATCAAACTTCCAAATTTAGATAAAGATTTGTGGTACCTTAAATATTTTAACGTTTTGTAATTTTCCAAACTGAGAATGATGCAATCGTTGATTTCAAAAATAGTTGATTTCAATGTATGATAGTTAAGACTATAGTAATAGTCATAGGAATTATTTTATTTAAAATTAAATATCGTGTAACATCTATAACTCGTTCGTAATATGGACAAAATGATTGTTGAACTTGATAATATTTATTAATTTGTAATTGTTGCACTTAATAAATTAATGATAAATTTGGAATTGTAATTACTATTCTTCAAAGAAATCTACATTGACATAAAATGTAAAATATTCATAGCTATTTATAATTTAAAAGTGTTTATTACAGCTATTACGAATTCAAACTTATATTTATGTCTAACAACTTACTGATTACTTGGAAGTCAAAACTTAAGATTAAAAATAAAACAAAATATTTGAAAAATAATTTATATTCCAGCCGGGTTCAAGTGATTAAACAAACATAGATAAAATTTAGTTTTGCCGTTCCTTACACGTAAATATCACATCAAATATTTTTTTTATACATAAAAATTACCTCGGAAAAATGCCACCTTAGGCGTGAACCTATGTCGCCTACCCCTTAAGCCGGGCCTGTTTCTATTAATAATAATTTATGACTGAAATTTAACCTGAATTGGTACCAGTGGCGTGGTATCGAAATTTTTGAGAGGCCATGGCCTCACAACTTTAGTCAATAGATGGATGGTTGGCTCATGTGGATCTGTAATAAAAACATAATAATAACTTTACAATAAACATGCAACATACATAAACTAGAATAACAAATGCTTATTATTCAGGTAGGTACGTACATTCAAATCGGGTGTGCGATATCAGTAGGTACAATAATTTTTAAAATGTTTAGTAAACTCTCCCCTCCTAAGGCTGGCCCTGGTAGTGGGTATCTCAAATTTTGTTGATCTTATAGGTACAGAAAATTCACCACGATATTGATTAATACTAAGTATATATAATACAACAACATGATTTTCATTAATAAACATGATCGTTTTTAACATAATAATTATCTACGAATAATGATCAACATTATTGTATAATAAACCGTTTAATTATAATTACTGTACGTAGGTAATATAGGAAGTTAGTATTATTTTAAAACTCTATTAGTCGCTTCATTTACTTCTCAGCTTCGTTTATAAATATATAAATAATTATGAAGTTTAATAAGGTTAAAAATGATAACCGAAAAAATATGAGTAATTTTTTGTTTTTTTTTATTATTTAATCATATTTTTGGTATTAGTAACTGTGATTAGTTACTAGAGAGTAATATAGGTAGATAAAGAGAATTATTGTAAACGAATGATGAATGTGTTGAAAATAAGTTACGAATTATTGAATTAATACATTCCTCTACAAGAAAGATATTATTTTACTCACTTCTTACATGAAGTGCTATATACAACGTTATAACATGATATAAAAAGAACTTGAGCAATCTCACTATTCGGAATAAATGTATTATTATGAAAATCTGAAAATAAACTTCATTCAAAATCGTTCAAATGTAATACATTCTCATACACAAAGATATTTAATATACAACCACCTCACAAGTGGTTTTTCTAAAATTAATATTTTGCAAAGCATTGTGAAAATTTTTCTCTGACAATAAGAGGTACATTATTAAAAGAACATCTTGCTGTAATAGTACACTACTAATGTTTCATATCGTATTGTCCCTCAACATGCGGTAAATTCTAAAAAAACGTTATATTGACAAAAATCGATCACGAACAACTTATTTTTTTAAAGAGAAAAACCTTAATATAAATAGGATACAGGATATGAGTAAAGTATATAGATTCCGTAGATTAGTAAGATATAGGTAGTTTTATATCGGGTGGACATTTTGAGTAAGTGGAGATTATGTGTTCCAATTCAAAAACAAATAAAAACATAAAAATATAATAATTGCAATCGAACAACGGTTCTTAGCAGATCTCAGTGAAATAGGCATAATTTTTTTAAACATTGATATTTAACAATAATTCCGGAAGAAAAATAATGTAAATTTCATAGTACAATACATAGTAAACTCGATGCTTATACTCGTATAATATACGCATACATGATGCACAAATACATGATGTTTGTACTATATAATTATATAAATATAGCTATTATACATAATATACTTGTTGAAAATTAAAAAATACAAAAACAATTTATCAATAATTTATCTAATATTATAATGATTTTACTCGAATCGAAAATTGTTGCAAAAACATAGTTCATGTTGGAACATCAAATTATTTTTAAATTCATCAAATTTAAATAGTTATACATGTATAATGTATAATGCTATTCGAGAAATCAATGAGAAATCAAAATTAAAGTGTTTTTGAAATATACTATATCGATGCTATTTGATTTATTTATTTCATATGTTCCGAATTGTTATCAATGAGTTCAGCATCGGTGTCATGCACAATTTTGAAGAAATAATTTCTCAGAAGAGTTCATCAATGTGTTTACACTTGATAGGTTAGGTACGAAGAAATAAATGGTAATGGAATAAATTTCCCAGTAGCAAACGCCTCGTTAAAACAGGCAAGAGCAATACTTTGCATGAGCTCCTAGACATTTTTCATAGAAAACTCATAATATTAAAGAAAAATTAATTATTATCATCATCATTAATTTTACTATCAATGCTGAATTTATTATTTAATAAAATATTATAATTATGTAACATAATAATTGTTTTTATTTTATTTTCGCATACATATATTCACACATTGATTTTTTAAAAATTTAAAAATAAATTTATAATGGCAAAAATATTAACTATCCTCCCCTTCATTTCAGAAACCAAGTTATTGATCACAAATTTACTTGGTATCAATCTAATTATGATAGAAATAAATCAATATTTTATTACATTGACTTTAACCATAAAAATACTGTGAATAGATAGTTGAATAATTTTTAAATTGAGTATAATATTGAATGTACACATATTTATATAGATACGAGTATAAGAATACTTAAAAATGTCAAGTAATTTGAAAAACATGTAAATGGTTAAAGTGTTTTTAAGTACATGTTCTTATAACTTTTAAGACAAAAATGATCTTTCATGTTTTACCATTGTAAAATTAATATTTGCATTTAGAATATTTTTAATTTGCTCGTAGATTAGTTTAAGAAATCTGAGACATTTTTTACATTGACATTTCACTTATTCAATTTATTTGAATATCATGGGCATCATTTAAAACATTTAAACAATAATTTGGTTATTAATTATCATTAAAATTAGTTATTGATCCTAGAAACCCACTTTCTTCATTTAAATGGACCATTTTTAGAATAATTCAAAATTAATTTGAATTTTTTCAACATACCTACACTTATTAGATATTAAACATCTCAACCTATATGCAAGTTTGTCTAGACAAGAATATAATCGAAAAGATTATTTCATCCATAAATGAACTACGCGAGTGAAATCATACCGATAATTTTCTACCGTTCAAAATATTTACCTATCCGCTAAACAGGTATTAATTTTCATTATACTAGGATTTTTATTGATAAAAACAAAAAATAATAACATATCATATATTATGGAACTTTAGTGAATAGTATGGTAACTAGCAGAGGCATATCGAAGATATAGTGTTTTGGGTTTCAATCCTACCCCTTCACCATTAGTTTGAATATATTTCTATCTCTATTTTTAAATTTTTTTATATTATATTCTGAAATTTCAAAACAATTCACAATAAAAAAGTAACTTTTTTAAATTATTGTAATTTTTATTGTTTTTATTATTATTATTATATTGTTCTTAGTTACATAATTATGTCTAAAATTTAGATCCCCTTCTTAAATTGTATTCTGGATACGTTATTGGTAACCAGATCTCTTATATAGAATTTATTATTGCCTAGTGTAATAAGTTGTAATATAATTATCTGTTTTTTACTATTACATAATTTCTTTTCTTGTTCTGAGATTGAAACTAAGTTTGTCATAAAATAACTTATTAAAAGTTTCAATTTAAGTAAAGTATGATAATTATGACTAATTATAACCATTGATATATATACATATACAGTGTGTTTCACTTAAATGGTAATACAAAATTTTTCTGTCATGATATAACCTTTGATTAAAATGGGGTTGTTTCGAAGAGATAGAGAATTCTTAAATACACATTTTGTGATCATTTTCAAATTTATAATCCTTTTATTGTGTGCATGCGCAATCAAAATTGAATTTTTTAATTGGCAACACCTATTTTCAATTCCAGATTCCAATACACCATTTTTTTTTAAGCAATTTTGATAAATAAACTTTTTTCCTATTTCAAAAATTAACTGAATTACAACAATCTTAATTTTTCAATTTTCTGTATTTTATCATTTTAATATTATTTTTGGTTTGAAGCGACGGGTTCTGGGTAAACTATAATTTTTAAATGCCCCCAAAGAAAAAAACAAAGTGGTGTCAAATCCGGTGAACGCGCTGACCAACTTATCGGTTCTCATATAATGATTTCCAAACTTATAGTGAAGATATTGTTTAATGGCAATTGCATTATGTGCCGGAACACCATCTTGTTGAAATAAACAAGTTTTCCCAAATATTTAATGTAACATTTTCCAATATTAGTGGTAAATTATTAGAGAAAAAATCCAAAAATCTTCTTCCATTGAGGTTTCCATCATAAAAATAAAGCCCTAATATGGAATCTCCTAATATTCCACACCACTCCATACTGTATGGAAATTACTTCCAATTGCCCAATACGAATTATCATTTGCCCAAAAACGGTTATTTTGTTATTTATTACGCTATTATTGGTAAATTTACTCTCATACGTCTAAAGAACATATTGATAAAATACAGAAAATTAAAAAATATAGCAAATATCTTTTTTTGCTTAAATTTAAAATTGCTGTAACTCAGTCAATTTTCGAGGTAGGCAAAAAGTTTATTTATCAAAGTTGCTTAAAAAAAAATGGTGAATTGGAATCTGGAATTAGGAATAGGTGTTGCCAACTAAAAAAATTAAATTTTGATTGCGTATGCGCACAATAAAAAATTAACAATTTGAAAATGATCTCAAAATGTGTATTTAAGAAGTCTCTAGCTCCCCGAAAAAACCCCATTTCAATCAAAGGTCACTGGACGGAAACCTCACTAACCATTTGAGTGAAACACACTGTATATATAATATATAATTTTTTTATTAATCAAATTAGTTGTTGTTCGAGTCATTAAAATTATGAATTAGTAAATAATTTTACGATATTATCTTATATTGCCTTCTATTTATTTTAATATGATTTGTATTATGTTACCATTTGTTATTTGCTCTATTTTCATATTTAACCAGATAATATATGTTATATACCCGATTATAATAGTACTTCAAATGCCTAAAAATGTTATTAATTCGTTTTTGTTTATCGTCGTAATTAAATTACAAGTAGGTATATAGTATTTTTTACTTTTTATTAAAGAACTTTTAGAAATACTAATTAGATCGGCAATTACAATAAAATACAATAGGAATATAGTTTTAAAGGCGTTAAAACTATATATTAGTATATATGTGTTCTATTTTTGTTTGACGTCTAATCATATATGAATTAAGAATACAGCCGAAATAAGATAATACAATCAATTTAATGACCAACACAATGTTTAGACTATTCAAATTACCTATATTGCAGTATTTTGAATAAAGCTATCGACATCCAAATTCTAAATCCATCACCGCCTATTTATTGATGTATCTGTCAATTTTTTCCTGGTAATTTGACTATTATATTTAAATAAATTAGTTACGTTTGATTGGAATTAAATTAATAAATTTTACTTAGTTCGACTAAATGTTGGATTTTATCATAACATATGATAAGAACATAATAATAACCAGAATTTTGGTGTAGTTTTAATATACAAAAAATTGATTGCTGAAAAAACATCACTTAATAATCAACTCATCTTTCACCTAGCGATAAAAGTCAAAAATATATAAAATTTATAAGCAAATACTAATAATGAAACTCCCATAAGTTGATACATAAACATTAAGATAAACGATATTGAATTTAAATAGATCGGTTTTATTTATTAGCTCAAGTATTTAATACATTTACGAATGATAAGTAATGTAATTTAGTAGATCAAGAACAAATTATTTTAATCTAAAATTACATTTGATATTTAATTTTAATTTTGAAAGCTGAATTCCGTGTTTTCTGGACTTCAAATAATTTGAATTGTCTCGTTGTTAGTTTATAGTACCTACATAATTTTTATCGTTGTAGGTATATCAACTTAAAATAATTATTATGATTCACATTTTTTGATAAGAATCATGATAACTGATAGTATATAACAGCAAATTACGTGTAACTACAGACCGGTGTAATAATACCGCAGAATAGATTACATGATTAATAACAGGTTTACTCCAAGGTCTGGAGATAATACATTGAAAATATGATTATCGAAAATGAAAATTATATTACAACCGTTTAAATTATAAAGAATTTAATGTTAATTTTAACACGATACACAGTTCATTAATATTCATATTCATAATCTATTAATTTTTCTAATTTTTTATTAACGCATAATATAGTGGTGAGGCATAATAGGAAAAAGTGTCCTATTCAGTATTCAGTAAACACATTTTTCCGAGTGAAAAGTTTCAAAAATAGTTTATATTTCCGCAAATAACGCTTTGTAAATGTATTACCACGTTCGCATTGAAAGTTTAAACATTTTAATTAATACACAACAATATTTGTATATAAATATATTTGTTTTGTAATAGCGGAATGAAACTATTCGTGAAAAAACGAACGATCAGTTCTGTACATAAATAATAACATTGTGACAGTATAATTAGTACCTAATAATAATTATTAAATGCACAACAATGATTGTTTTTTTAAAATTATTTCTGAATAGTTCATTATGCAGCTGTTTAGCGTAAAATCATATACGTATACACCGCAGTTTAGCGGAATGCCGGTAAGTACACGTATATAATATTCGCCCACGATAAAAAGTTTGGAAACTAGGGATTTTATAAACATAACTGCTGTGTATTATTTTGTCGACGCTTTATTTATTCGTTGAGTTTCTATCTATTATGTTAAACTAACTATGTATGTGACCGAGCCACGTGTGTTAAAACAACACAGTTCGTTTACATTCACAGATCATAGTGATGTCATAAAGTCATCTGTAAGATAAAAATAAAATAATAAAAAATTTAAATTACAATAAAGCTGTGAGAACGTATAGTGTTTGAACGAAAATTAATATATAAGTAACTGTAACGATTACGTACGTAACGTATTTCGTAGAATCCAACGTAGAAAAGTAAAACGATTTGAAAAATTTAATTCCATATTATTTTATTTCGCTCGGAATATGTGGATGCACAATATAATGGTTTTGCCAAAAAATTCGATGTTAATATCTTTTTAGATGTATTTTATTCTCTCGGTTTGCATTATTCGAATATTATATGTTCACTACCAATCAGTATGCCATTATTTGAATATTTGAACACTGACTGATTTGTAGGGTGCAGGGCGGAAACATTTTCGGAATGATGAACGTTGAGCGGTTAGATAAAATAATAAGTGTAAACCTATAGAAATGGACAAAAAATAGAAAACAAATGGAAATCCTTCCGTCAGCAAATGACATTTTATACCTACAGAAGTCGGAAACGAAGTCGGTCAACATTATATAATGAACGGTAATACAATGAGATACGACGTAAAAAATCAACAATCGTATACAACACGCATAGGTGTGCACAGGACCTACATTTCAAGAGATGCCTATAATAATTTTGGGCCCCATCTTCTTAACAAAATATGTAAGTATATTTAATAAATTATAATTTATATGTAATAAAATAAACATAACTTTAATTTTTCATTTAATACTATGGTACATTATAGTACATTAGTCCCAACAAATATATTTTTCTTGAATCTCGTAAATTTTTCTCAGATAGCTTCGATTATTTGATATTTGCTCTTGTCAACTGCAGCTGCTTTATTATCATAATGAGTTCATGCACGGAAATTTAGAAAATTTAGTTAAATTTTTCTATTGCGAAACATAATCTGTTTTACACCAAATATTTTAGTATAAATCACATTTAATGAAATCAATTTGTTAGCTAAATCACGGGCCTTTCATTCTCAGACTTACATTGTAGAATCCTATTCACAACATTTCGGGGGTGGGGGGGGGGGTATTTGGGCACGCCCGGCACCCGCGTGCACACGTCTATGACAACACGAAAGTAATAATTACGATTTTTTCGCTTATTTCTTCTCCGGAGCACACTCTACCCGTTGCGTAACGCCGTGTCGGCTCGTGGGGAGGGGGGGGGGGAGGAAATGAATGGGACGTGAGATGAGATTTCGTTCACGATAGTCGGGACGTCGAGCTCCCGGGGAACACGTATCCGGGAACGGGAGATTTGTAGAGTTTGCGGTGCGCCGCGCAACCATCCACAGAACGAATCGTTACGAATCAACCGGATCGTGCGCCGGATCGTATTCATTCGCAAACGATGCACGACGATACGCGCAAGCGCGAATGTTCCCCGGAAGCCGTTCCGGGTCGAAATCATTGTGCACAGTCGCGGCGTTTTATTTTTGGTTTTCCGTGTAAGCAGCGTATCTCCTTGTTGGGCCGCGTGCACTATCGCTGCCGTGTGTCCGTCCGTGTCACGAGTCCGTCCCCAAAAAATGTTGCCATGGTTACCCCGGACTCGCAGCGGTGCCGTCCTTGTACACACGCGTGCCGGAGCGCTTGCGAACGAAACGGTCCGAGAACGTGTTTCGCGCTTTTTACGCAATCCGTTTCCCGGCGGATCGTTACCGAGCGCATCACGCCGTCGGTCCTTCAGTGGTTCCCGGACCGGCTCGCGTAATGTCAACGACACCGCAGGGGCGTATTCAGCTCTTCTTTCAGGGGGGGGGGGGGGTGAAATTTGAACTCAAATCATAGGTTCTTTTCGACAGTGTACAGATTATAAATATATTGGCGGATCAAAATTTTTCGATCGTTTCGCTTGCTTAAACTTCTAATTTTTACCCACATTAACAACCCATAACATTAATTATTGTAAATACATTCAACAATATTCAGGGGGGGCGATCGCCCCTATCGCCCCCCCCCCCCTTGTATACGCTCCTGCGACACCGTTGGTCGTCGGACGGGCACCGAACAGTCACCACGGTTAGGTAGCATCGCCGTGTACCGGTTGAGCCCCAAACATCTGGACGGGAAAAAAGTATTATGCTTTAGTTGCTTCTCAATTGACTCCCGGGTACAGACGAGAAATATGCTAATCGAGTCCGCGGATGATTTTCAGTAGAATATAAAATCAACCAGGCCCGTTCGGACGCAGCGGAAATTATGCATTTAAATATATGCTATTGTCACACTTATACTGCATCGCGCGTTAACAACATTTCGACGGTCCGACATTTTGTCAAATACGAAATATATACATAAAAATCAGAAGTATTTATCATATTGTTAACAAGAGAAATGATATGAAAGAAAAGAGAAGGAAATCGGAGAACAAATGCAACTGTTACGATCAAACAAAACGATTTGAATTATACAATGTTCATCACATGTACCAATATAAAAAATGTGATTTTTATCATTACCTATATTAATTTAACTATACACAAGTACACAAGAGACTCAGTATTTAAACATGAATTCAATTAGTATTATACCTACAATTTCAAGGGACTCAATTAGTAAATACCTTAAAACAACCAGGAACTCAATTCGTCATAAAAGATTATATTGGGGCTAGATATTGCAGCCGGTTATACAGATGATAGGTGTGTGTATGGTTTTGTTCGATATCCCTGTCGCGACGGGGCCTCGGGGTCCCGTCGATCGCCATGTACTAATTATGGCTACCTTTATTAACTACCTACGTCCAATCGTGGGTTACACTAACGTTTGTTGTTTTAACAGAAATCGATCGCAAACACCGACCCGTCCCAACCGCCGTTGATTGTAAAATTATCATGTTAATACACGAGGGAACAAAACTGTTTTATCAAAAATGTACCATATATATTATATGTTTATATATATTGACCAAACGGTTCAACAGATCAACAGTCGGTATGAAGTCCAACGTATTCTTCCAAATTTTGTATTCTGCTTGTATCTTTTGAAATTGTTTATCAAATTTAATACATTTTTTATTCGATGTTTAACCATTTCATTTTATATACATTAGAAATTTTCTATAAATTTCATTGACTAAATGATAATAGTTAAAATTTATATAAATCATTTATTTTCGAAACATTTTTTGTTTATTTTGAAACTCCGAATTGCTATATATATATTTTTTTTTACTCATCAATTGAACATTGAAAGTTTTTCATTTAATTATTTTTTCTATACAATTTAATATAATATATTTACCTAGAACCTTGATTTTGATATTAGAAGGTGTTATAGGGATCGCTTAGAATAACTGCGGTTTGCGTAATGTAATAATAAAATTAATACAGATTATTTAAATTATTTGGTTGCATTAAACGCTAGTATCCAAGTTGGTTAATTAATTTACCTATTTATTTTTTTATAGAAAAACTAATTACAATAAAACTTAGAACTAAGCGTTTAGTAATATGATCAATATTAAAACCATGTATAAATACTATATAGAAAAACTTCAATTATTCAATAGAATTAGATTTCATTTGATATTTTACGTGCTGGGCATTAATTTGTATGCCACAAAAATTAATAGTTTTATACATTTATTGATAAAAATGTTTTTTTTTAAAAGTATTTTTTTTTCTTAATATATGATTCAACCTATATAAGTAAAGAGTTTAACGAACATAAATGTTATTACTTATTTCTTTATAATAGTTAAATAAGTCTTTAGACTACTCAAATTTAATTAATTGTGTGAAAAATGTTTGATAATCAATTAAAAAATAATTTCTTAATGAATTAAATTTTATTTTATGTGTTCCTAATGAGTTTTTTTTATTTTCAATCATTATTGATCACGTTTTTCCCCATCAAGATATAAACAGATAAAAGGCGTTTAGCTGAATAATTTGTAAATGGAGCAGTAGCCTATTTAAGACTTTTTTAATATTTGACACAAACTATGATTATAAGTAAAACTTTATTATTATGACTATTGGCCTATCAGGCGTTCTCACCACTAAATAAAAAATTAAAATGTATACAAGTTATAAAAAATGTTAAATGCTGAGATAATAATTATGATTATATTTTTTTTTTATGGTTTACTAGATATGAAAATCTTTAAGACACATTTGAATAATTATTTTTCACAAATATTACTTCCAGTGCAGACATTTTAAATTGTGATTATTAGGGCTAAGATAGTATAGAATTTTGCAATTTTATTTTTTTTTGATATATAGCAGAAGTGGTCAACTTTTAAAGACTTCTAATCGACTTTTGAGTTTTTCTAGATTGTCACGATCGACCACAAAAAAAAAAAAAATGCAAATATGTATTTTATTTATATGCATGTTACTAATGTTGAGCATAGATAAATACTTTTTTATCTAGCTAAAGATAAAGGTAGTGTACTAAAAATCTATTTAGATAAAGATAAAAATAAGCTCAAATAAAATTATTTTTATAAAAGATAAAAGATAATCATAATTCATCTAGATAAAAAAACAAATTTTATATTGCAATTTGCATCTAATGTAAAAAATATTATCTGGATAATTTGATTATTAATTATCACGTATAAAACATTTTATACAAAACACCTAATTTCATCAAAATATTGACTTCAAACGCTTATAAAATTTTTTTGCACTGCTTCAGTAAACTTTTTTTTGGTTTACTAGAAAAAGCAACTTTTCTAGTACACTATACTACAATTTCAAGTTTTATTATCAAAGTACTTATGTGTAAACGTTTATAAGCTTTTAATTACAAAAAGTAGTCAGATTTGGTAATTTTCATTAAAAATCCAAGTTTAAACACTTATTTACAAAATTGTGCCTATGGATTTATAAAAAAATAAATACAATTTTTTCACAAAAGTAATAACTATATACGTACTATAAAATTTTTTATTAATTTCAAAGATTTTCTACCAGCCAATATTTTTTTATGGACGTTTTACGAAAAAAAAATACAGAAATTCTATAATTTCAAATGTCTATAAATATCACAAAAACATCCAAAACGGTTTGAAATTATTATTATTACTAAAAAATAGGTATTTAAATATTTGGTGACAATTTCAAGTCTCTACGACTAATATTTTTTGAATTACAATGAAAAATCAAAATCAAAATTTTCCACTTTACAATAATGCTAATATAATATGTTTTAAAAATATATAAATTTACATGAACATATTTCAACATATTTCCATGCTTCAGCTCAAATATATATAATTTATAAATTTCATCATTATAACTAATAAAAATGTATTCATAATCATTTATTTGTAAATATATAGCCACAGTACGTGGTAACTGAAAATACGATGTAAGACAATATATCAATTTATCAATAAAAAAAAAAAACCGGATGGGCCTCGCTCTGCTGTACAGTTAGGGGAGTGCACCTCGCTTATAAGATAGGTCATAATTATAATGGATTTGTTAAATTTGAAAGCAATGATAGATATCATTGTATACGAATAACGATTCTGAACGGAGTTCATATGTTTGTCTAGGATATAATACATTGTTATTTATAAACATTGTAAAAAGTATATTTTATTTTGAAACGATAAATATATTTTTCAATTAGGATGGTGTTGGCAGTGGCATACAGCGACATAGTTTATCAGTCTAGAATATTCTACATTATATTATATTTTACATGTAATTTTATGTCAATATTCGCTGACAAACGCTTGTAAAAAAAAATTGTGCCTATGGATTTTAATAATTTTTGAATGACATTAAGAACTACTTCTGTGGAATCTTCTATTAAATTTTCAAATATTTTGTAGGAGCCAAATTTTTTTTATCACCGATTATAAAAAAAAATGTAAAAAATTCGAATATTTTAAATGCCTATAAGTGGCTTAAA
Organism: Sipha maydis; assembly: GCA_034509805.1. Taxonomy (NCBI): domain Eukaryota; kingdom Metazoa; phylum Arthropoda; class Insecta; order Hemiptera; family Aphididae; genus Sipha; species Sipha maydis. The sequence continues at coordinate 624 of JASXSY010001865.1, read as the reverse complement.
AATCAATATAATATTTTGAAAAAAATATGACATAAAGAAAATGCCAATATTAACAGCTGGCAGAAATTTCAAAAATCTGCGACTTATACTTTTTGAATTATAACAAATATTAAAAATCGTTTGAGAATAAACGCTTTTTTATGCAATTTCGTAAATATTTAAATTTCAAACAGTCATAAAAATTTTTCCTCAAAGTACGGTAAAAATATTTTTAAAGATTTTTGAAGAGTAGCTTATAGATAACCTAGTGTAAAAATTTTGAACCTAAAGTATGAACAGAAAAAATTTATGAATTTTTATCTCCAAATAACTTGCAAATTATCGTGATTTTTACATATTTCGTATAAATTGGAACTTTGAGCACTTATAAAAAAAAATTGTGACTTACGATTTTAGATTTTTTTTTATCAGTTAAGGAACAACTTATAAGAAACCTTGTATTAAATTTTCAAGATTTTCTGGGCAGCCAAAAAAATACTTAAAAAAATTGAAAATTTCAATTGTCTATAGCTTAATAAAAGTCAAAAAACTTTGAAAATTTAATGGTGTATAGAGAACGCTAATCTAAACATTTGGTGAAAATTTCAAGTATTTACATCGATTAGTTTTTGAGTTATAGCAAAA
>JASXSY010001864.1:0-44930 GCA_034509805.1 Sipha maydis | reverse complement strand
ATCGCATATCGATTCATCGTGATGTAGTGTACAGAGATGGGAAGAGTTTAGATTAAGTTTAAAAGAATGGTGAGGAAATAAGTTATGACCAATTCGAAGACGAGTGTAGGATTCAATTAGGTGCCTAGAAATCTCGAGGTCTTTAAACAATGGATTTTTGGGAAAATAGGGAACTATGTGTCTATGCCATGTAGCATAGTTAGGTGGTAGAGAGTCCCATTTAGTTTGCCAGGTATTGCGCAATAGTTTGCGGTGAATCGGAAAAAAGTCTAAAGCAGGAGTTTTGAAAGGAGAAAAATAGATGAGGGATTTTGTTGAAAATGCTAGGTGGTCGGCTCGTTCGTTACCGGCTATACCGAAATGACTAGGGATCCAAAAAAAGTTAACTGTTTTATCAGCAAGACTAAGACGATATACTAAGGATTTAATTACGAGAACAAGAGGAGACAGGGAAGATAAGAACGAATCAGAAGATATAACAAGAAGACATGATTGCGAGTCAGATAATATAAGAAAAGAACTGTATTCTAGTGTGAAAGTGAATTGCAGAGCGCTAATTATAGCATAACATTCAGCAGAGAATGATGATGTCAAGGGGTGCAGTTTGTCAGCAAAAGAAATATTGAGCGAGGGTATGAAGAAGGAGAAGCCGGCTGAGTTGGGAGACACCGAGCCATCAGTAAAAATTTGAACAGAGCTGGGAAAATTATATGAAATATATTCATTAAACAAAGAATCAACCAGAGTTTGAGGCAGACGCGGTAGTTCTTTTGGGGAATAGCTGAGGAAATTGGGAGAAACAGTTACTTCAGGAAAAAACATGAGTGCAGCGTAAGGCGTATCATAAATTTGTAGCCGGAGGCTGGGGTGATAGACAAGTGGCGAAAAAGCAGAGAATGAGAAGGCGACAGAGGCGACAAGGCGAGGATAGAGAGTGTTTTAGCAACGTACGACCAAGAAGACTTAATGGAAACAAACATTTGGAAAAGCGACTGATTAGAAGAAGATATTGTTTTGAGTAAAAATTTACCAGCCAGGCGTCGACTTCGAAGTTCGATAGGAGGGAAAACACATTCCACCTCTAAACTTGCTAAAGGAGAAGAGCTTAAGGCACCAACTGTGGTGCGGAGGCATGATAACAGAATGGAGTTAAGCTTTTTCATATGTGAGAGAGAAGCGGATGAATAAAGAAACGAACCGTGATCAGTTTTGAACCTGATCACCGCGTTAAAAATTTTAAGGAGGCATGAAGAGTGCGAGCCCCAGTGAGTGCAAGCTGTAGCACGGAGAAAGTTAGACCATCGAGAGATTATGCCTTTTAAATATTGGAAGTGTGGAACCCATCTAAGCTTAGGATCGAGTTTAAGGCCTAGGTAGGTGACAGTTGATGATGGCTGAATGACTTGATTATTGAGAACCTAACCTAACCTAATATTTAAAATGTTATATTTATCTCAAGTACAATTTACTGTAAATTCGTCCACGGCAAGATAATGATAATTATTATTAATAAATTAATAGTTCCACACTTGTCTATTTTTAATTTATATTTCCTTTTTTTATAGTTAGTATAAATTATAAATGTATTTTTGTTTATAAGTAATTTTATTTTTATCCGGTATAAAATGGTATATATTCTATACGTTTTATACGAACGTATAATATACGTGTTTTATACTATACCTATAATATATACCTATACGTGTTTTATACTATACGTTTCAACGCTGAAAAATATTGACATAATATCTAAAAACCATTAACATTAATGATCTGTTTTTAATATTAACTGTATGTTTGTAGATTATATTTATTGAATTTTCTATGCGTAATAATGAACAATCACGTTATTCGATTTTGGGAGCCAACATTCCAAATTGGTTGTACTCCGTGTACAATAATTTACTATGGTTTTTATTTGGTGCCGCTTGTTCACAATTAACTACCGATATTGGAAAATATACGATAGGAAGATTAAGACCTCATTTCTTAAATATCTGTAAGCCCGATGTGAACTGTAATGCAGATGACAACGAAACCAGATACATTGAAAATTTCGTATGCACCGGAGAAAGGTCGAACAAGTTTAAAGATAGTAGATTGTCGTTTCCTTCTGGCCATTCTTCGTTGTCATTCTATTGTATGGTTTATTTAGCGGTAAGTTTGTTTTTATATTCTAAAATGTTACAATTATTTTATAAATATAATCTATGTATTGTTACAGTTAGATTATATTTATTGTATTTATTATATTATATTATATTTATTATATGTATGGTTGCAGTTGTACTTGCAAGCCCGAATTAAGACGTCAAAGTATGGGATACCAAAGAGTTTATTACAATTTTTAGTTATTGTAATGGCAGCGTATTGTGCACTATCACGAGTCAGTGATTATAAACACCACTGGAGTGATGTATTGGCTGGAACATTATTGGGAATTACCGTTGCTACTCTAACTGTAAGACAAATGATAAATTGTATAAGTAAAAAAAAAATTTTTAAACGGGTAAAGTGTAAAGATTAAATATGATTAATGATAATATTTCTTAGTTCAAATCAATCTTATTAAACCAAGTTAAATTTTTTTGTACAACTACACTTTATTTTGAAATAAATTTCCGTCCTACAATGTAATGCTATCTTTTGACTCAATTTATTAAATTAGTTTGTATACCTACTTTTTAGATTTTTTATATTATAATTTATACAATATATAGTATATATTTATGAAAAATCTAATGTATCTGATAATTACAATAAATATTTTCAAAAATTATGATTTCTTTCTTTTTTTATATTTCATAAGTGTGTATATATATATATATATGATATATTAGTACATACTTAATAATAAAATGTAAACAAATATTTTTTGACGTTTAAAATGTAACCGAGAGTTTTCTCTGTTAATTTAATTTTTAAATTGAGATACAGACATAAATATAAAATTATCAATTAAACTTTGACATAATATCTTATAATTTTGAAGGAACTTGTAAATGTTTCAAAAGTAATAAGTAATGTATATATGTATTTATATTATTGAAAACTTGATCATAAATTATATATTTAATTTTTTTAAATTGTAAATAAGTTCATTTCATTTAATATGGAAATACTGATGTTGAAAATGTTTATAGTTTTATAAATGTGAAATTGTGTTAAATATATATACTTAATAATATTTGTAATTATACTAAAACAAAATTATTTAAGATTCACTAAAATTGACTACACTATGAGTAAAACTTATCTTGAATTTGATAGTCATAATATTCATACATAATAAAATAAACATATATATATATTAATATATTTCTAGCAATCATTGCCTATACTTTTTATGTACTGAATTTAAGTTAAAAAACATTTTTTTTTAAATAATTTAAGAATATTAAAAAATTTGCATATTCACACATTTTTTTAAAGCTTTTTTTTTTAATTAAAAATTTTCTATTTGGCCTTAATTACTTAATTATTTAGTCAGAATATATTAAATGTGAAAATTCTTTATTTATAAAGTAATATATTTTATAAATTCAGCCTTATGTAACATCTTAGTGCAAAATATTACAATTATTAATGTATCAACATCTAACTATGACAATTATATCAAAGTAAGATATAATTCTGCTATAAATTGTACTAAATAAGTTACAGCATTTTCATGAAGTAATAGTTAACAGAATACTTACATAAATTAAGAAAAATTAAAGTTAATATTTGGATGATAAATATAAATTTATCTAGTTTTTAATTTGTAACTTATATACATATTTACTAAATAACTCAATTATTAAGTAAATACCTATTTGTTAGACTAAACAATCATAATAATATAATTTTAATTTTGTAACGTAAAACTTTCATTTTATTTTGTTAGTATATGTTTGAATTTGAAGTGTCTACTTTTTACATTTCTAATGCTCGTAATCAGTATCTAAACACAAAAAAGAAGTTCAAATACCACAAGATATATTTACATATGTATTTTTATGTTTACTTAGTATGTACCTATATCAGACTTAAACTTAATGTTTTAGGCATTATATGTAACGGATTTATTTGCTCCAAAGTATAAATCTCTTCGAAAACGTAATTCTTCAACTGGGGACATCGAAACTACAAATAATTTACAAACTACTGAACTCAAATGAATATATAGGTATATATTAATGTTTCCAGATTGTAGCTAAATTTTATTTTTTCTTATAGTAATAAGTTCATACCACGAAAAATTGATGTTTAACGAGTTTGAAAAATAACATAAAAATTGTATTATTTTTTAAGTTAAACAATTTTATGTTTAGGTCACTTTTATATAGTATTCATTAATTAAAACAATTATAATTTAAATAATTAACACATTTGCTAATTAAATATTTGATAAATATTACATTGTGAATTAATTGTCACAATATTAATGTATTTTTTATGAAATATTAATTTTAAACATAAATGCGCTTCTGAAATTTGTTTAGTTATGATAAGTGTTATTTTTTGATAAGCTATAGTGCTTATTACAAATTTTATACACAACATATATGGTTTTGGGTGTTTGTTTTTTTTACTAATAAAATATTTTTTTTAAGTTTCTAATTAATAAAAGTAAAATTTATTAAATTCTAAGTAAATATTTTAAAATGTGTGACTTTTATATTATATTGTATAAAAGATATATGTAGCACAAGCAGCACACTATATAATGTTCCTTCCATAATTATGTAATTTTTTTTTTTTATATGTTATTAATTTTTAATTTTAAATAACAAGCTAAATTAATTTTTATGCTGATTATTATTAAACTATTTTATTTATACTTTTATGTTTTATCTTTAACACATTGCATATTGTTATCTAATGTTATATTTTTATACCAATCAATATTAAAATTTAATGTTTATTTAATTTTGCTTACTATATAAAATGATTATTTAATACATTTCTATAACTGTATTAGTTTATTATTTAAATATTGTTTCTGTATTTTTATATTTTTCATTAAATCAATTAAATCATCAGTCTAATCAAATTTTATAAAATATTTTTTTAATTTTTTTTTATCAATATTTATATTCTAGTGAATTGTATATTTTGTATAACTATAATCAATCCTTTTATTAGTTACCTAATATATTACCATTGATTATAAATACTATATACTATATTACTATATACTATATACTACATTTATAATCAATGATATAGTAGTATATATAGTATTTATAATCAATGATATTACATAGAAAGCATATTTTTATATTACAAAGGCCAAGATATAAAAAGAGATTTAATGGTTATATACTTTAAGAGGTTACCTTGGAGGCTAAAGATTTAGTCTTATTCTATATAACAGCCAGGGCCGGCGTTAGGGGGGGGGGGGCAAACGGGGCATTTGTGCAGGGCCTCGCGCTTTAAAAAAGAACATTGAAAAATATTTTGTATAGAGATGGAATATTCGCCTTTAATTACACATAGGCATAAGCCTATGTGGATATAAACTATAAATAACTATAGTTATTGCATTATTGGTTAAATTAGTTAAATAAGTTTTACCCAGGGCCTCGCAAAAGGTAGCCCTGATAACAGCAGTCACCAAATGGTGGCCCGCAGTCAAATTTTTCCAGTCTGCAAACAAGGAAAAAATTAAAAATCAATAGTAAAATAAATTAGTTTTTTACCGTAGGAAGCCGATATTATACTTAAAGCCAAGCATATCTTATAATTTGAATAGGTAATAGTCTACAGAACGTGTTGATTACACATCAACAACAGTTCGTCAATTACAACCGAACCTGCTATATCAGCGTTTCCCAAAATCTTGTTTGGGCTGACCCAGTAATTAATATTTTTTACCTTCGTTATCCACCAAAATATTTTACATTTATTATTGAGTAAAAAAAAGCAAAATAAAACGCATTTGAATATCCACATAGATGTCGTAGAGTGCGTCATCAGATTCTAAGGTTTTAGGCCTAACCTTTAAGAGCCCCATACACAGTCAGTTTTGAATGACGATTATCATGACTGACCATGTATGAGTATGACTGATAATGACTGACAATCAAATTTTATGATTGACGAAATTCAAAAACATGTTTGAATTTTTGTATCAGTTAAAATGGTTGATATTCATGATTGAATGTACATGAATATCAGTCGAACGAGCCGAAAAGTGCACCGCGCATGAGTGCACTCAGAGCCTGATTTACCAAATATATGGCCCAGGACAAAATAAAAAATTGGGCCTATAAGGCTATAAATTATAACATAAATAAAGAATAAATATACACAAATACAATATGAATATCAAAATTATACTTAATTCTTTAAAGCACTTGTCAATAAATACAATTAAAACTTATAAAATACAATTATTTTAAATAAATTATTAAAAATTTTTTTTTTCTGGTCTTTTGTTTGGAAAATACATCTATAATTTCATCAAAATCAATACTTGCCGTGACATCGCTTTCTATTGAAAGTATTCCTAAGGCATCCAATTTTTCTTGACTCATTGATAACCTTAATCTATTTTTTATTCTTTTCAGAAATGAAAATGATCTTTCACTAGAACAATTAGTTATTGGCATTGTTAAAAATATATGCAAACATGTTTCTACATTTGAAAACGTATGTGCTATTTGCATATTTCTTATAAACTTTAATTGATCGGTTGGCTCTATTGTTGTGCTATTGTTGGTAGATGAAATAAGACTTTGAAATTGAATAAATTCATCTACGAAACTTTCGGCGTCAATATCAAGTTCATTTTCATATAACAATATTAATGCTTTAATTTTAGTCATAATTTCATTTCTGGTTAAGTTTTCTTTAAATAAAAATCTAAATCTTTTTTCCACATTAACAAAAACTTCTCTTCTTTTTTGTATTTCTGCCAATAATGTATCGCAAATTACATAATGTGTATCAGTAATTACAGTTTGTCTTAAACTTTGTTGTCTCTCTTCAACATTTTTTTTTATTCTTTTGCATTTGTAATCAATTTGTTTTTCTGCTATTAAATAAAATTCATTTTCGTATATTTCAAAATTTTCTCAGACATTTTGTATAAAATCAAATAGAGAATTGTATAATGGTACTATTATCGATATATTTGTTGTTGAACTTTGTATAGTTTTTGAAGTTAAATTTATTCGCTGTAATATACAATTCCAAGTAACAATCATAATCGCCATTTCTCTTGGTCTTAGTTGATTTAAAACTATTAAAATATTTTTTGCTTCATTACGAGTATTTGTATTTTCATTCATATCATTAGACATTTCAAAAAGAATTTTGGTAATTTCAGAATAGCCAAGGGTCAAGGCTTTAGTAGCATTAGCATTCGCTGACCAACGAGTCTGCGATGATGGTTTTGAAGAAAGCATTCCCTTTGCTTTTAAACTTTGATTTAATCTATCCCAACGATGAGTATATAGAAAAAAAATTATATAATGTTTGAATAATACTGAAGTATTTAACTGCATTATTACAACTTTCAACAGCACGAACACCTACTAAATTTAATGAATGTGCTGCGCACGGTAAATATTCAGCAGCTATCTTTTTTATTCGCGCTTGTAATCCCGTATATTTTCCAGCCATATGACTGGCCAACACAGTTCTCAATATTTAAACCTAATTGTTTTATTGTTTCAATAACAGTTGATGTTAAGTATTCAGCATTATGACTATAAATATCTATAAATTTTATAAAACGTTCAATGGCTTGGCCATCAGATTTTACATAACGTAAAACTATAGCTAGTTGGTCTATATGTGTTACATCTGGCGTTGAGTCTACAATAAGGCCAAAATATTTAGCATTTTTTATTTCTTCTACAATTACATTTAGAATCAGTGATATAAGCTCACGAATTATATGAGATGAAATATAATTAGATTTTCCACTACCTTTATTTCCATAATTATTTAAATGTCCCTTAAGAAATGGGTCAAATTTAGCTATTAATTCCATAATACCTAAAAAGTTACTATTATGGGAATTACCTAATATTTCATTATCCCCAAAAAAGCTAAACCTCTTTGGCTTATAAACTGAATTACAGCAATAGTACGTTTTAAAATATTTCTCCAATATTGAACTTCTGTTTTATATTATTTTACTAGTTGGCAATCAATTCGTTTTAACTCTACAGAACGATTGGAATAATCACATAGTGCATTTCTATGAGTAGTTGAATTCTCATGTTCAATAAGCCGTTCAGTAATATGATGCCAATCACTATAACCTTCCTTGCAAAGTAAATGTTTTGAAGTTTTAGCATATAATTTACAAATATAACAGAATACGCTGACACTCGAGGGAGAATATATTAACCAAGTTCTTGGAACTGAGATACCATTCTTTTTTGTTATATAAAAATTATGTTTTTTTAATTTACGAGAAATACCTCTTATCGATTTCTTGGACTCGTCTATAGCTTGAATATTTTGATTTGGAGGATGAAGTGTGAAGTATTTCCGAAAATTGTCCGTTATGGATAAGGGCCATAAAGCAATATCGTCAATGAAATTTTGAAAATTGATTTGTTTTATATCGTTATCAATTGTATTTAAATTATTATCGATTGGATTTTGATCATGTTTTTCAAGTTCATTTTCAAATAAACTTACCATAGATTGAGTCGTAGATTCTTCATTAATCGTTAGTTCGTTTGATTTAACCTGGTTAGTAATATTTTCTGAATTTAAATTTTGTGAATTGACTAAAAAATAAAAAATAAATATGAATATTACATATATATACTTGAGTAATGAGTATTATTTAAAAACATAAAATAAGAGTTGCTATATTATTTCGTTTTTTTTTCTCGGACAATAATATATTTTATTATAAATTAGTTTGAACTACTTACTTTCTGAATTATCAGTAATAAGTGATGGAGATGATTCTGTATTAATTTTAACAACATATTTATTTAAATTTCCACGTAACTTTTTAATTTATTTTTCTTTTTTTCTTTTAATTTTCTTTTGGCAGAGCCACTTAGATATTTTTTTGGTAACATTTTATATAAAATAAAATAATATAATATGTCGCTCGTTGGAATCATAAATCGCAACTGTACATCTGTACATTTGTATTATTTGTCGACCACCACCAATTACGAGTAATGTACTCGGAATAAAGATATATATATATTATGTACAATGTTATCGGCGTTATCGCGCATGGCTATAATGTGAGCTGTGTATTTATTATTATTTTTACACAAAACAATATAATATGTTGTGACTATAGTTATCATATTACGAGAAAAAGGTTGTATTATTATTCAGTTTATAAATAATACCATACGAATATTTCTAAGCTTATAGTCTATAGCTAAAAATACAAACTACTGGTTTCTTAATTCTTGCACTATTGTATAAACTATCATTGTATTTTTGTTTTATGTATATATTTTATTATGTCATTTGCCTTGTTATTATGTCTTAGACAAAAATAATAAAAAAAAATTTTACTTCGACAAAATAATATATTACAAAGTTAGTCACCAGTGGGCCCAGGACAAATGTCTATTTTGTCCGTGCGTAAATATGGCCCTGGTGCACTTGTTTATCAAAATAATAAACAAGTACCTCTATTATTTATTTAAGTTCTATATTTTATATTATACCATTGATTATTTATACTCAATGATTATACTTTAAATTATACATAAATTAAGATGTTTTATTCAATTTAAACATAGTTTACCGGCCACATGTCGAAAAAAGTTAAATCTATAAAAATCGAGTTTTGAAGCAAGAAAGCCACTTAAATGAACTGAAAAATTGTACTATTTACACAATAAAAAATAGTGAAAAAAGTATATTTTTGACTGACAAAATAAGTAAATGAAGATTGACATTCTTGATTGACCTAGTATAGAAGTTATCAATCGTCAGTCACGTTGATTGTCATTCAAAACTGACCGTGTATGAGACCCTAACGTCACAATAGGTACTTATAATACAGTATAGGGGGTCTAGTACGTTTCGCCGCCGAACTATTCGCCACGACCGTTTTGCCGCCGTTCATTTCGTGGTTAAAAGTTGATAAATATCAATTGTATGCTTAAGACTTGAAAATATAATATAATGTACTAGAGAAGTTGCTCTTTCCAGCGAACCATAAAAGTTAACCGGACCAAGGGAAAAAATGTTATAGCGTTAGAAAGTTATACTTTGAAGAAATCTAGTGTTACCACTATAAAATCCAAAAGCGTTAAACATTTACACCATTTCTAGAAAAAAGTCCATATAAATATTTAGTGAGCATTTCAAGTTCCTTACGATTATTACTTTTTGAATTTACAAGATTATTTTATTTTATTTATTTCAGCCAATAAATGAATTAAAATTACATGATAACAATAAGTAAATTATTACATTAAGAATACATTAACAATAGCTGATACGTATACCAACTGAGATGAGCTCGTATCTGGTATGCGGAGTTCTTATAAATTATAATTCTTACTGTAGGAAGATTATTAAATAGGATGTTATAAAATTAAAGATACGACTTAATTAATATTATACAGTAGACACAAATTTCATGGAACATGTTTTAGTAACACATTTAACATATACACATTCAGATAAGATCAGAAAAAAAGATGGAAAGAATATTTTGAGAAATTACTGAACGAGGAATATCCAAAAGAAGTTTTAGAGAGTATGTCATGGAATGAAGGATTGATTGGTCTAGTGGGCGAGGAGGAAGGGAGAGATGCGGTGAAGGCGATGAAAAAGAAAAAAGCGGTAGGACCAGATGGAGTACCTGTAGAGGTGTGGAAAATGTTAGGAGATGTAAGCATTGGGTGGTTGAAAAATCTTTTTAATAAGATACTGATAGAGGGAAAAATGCCAGAAGATTGGAGAAAGAGTTTTATTGTACCAATATTTAAAGGAAAAGGAGACATACAAGAATGTGGGAACTATAGAGGAATAAAGCTCATGAGTCATAGTATGAAGATCTGGGAAAAGATTATAGAGAAGAGGATAAGAAGTGAGACCTCGATATCAGGAAACCAGTTTGGTTTTATGCCAGGAAAATCGACAATGGAGCCATTATTTTGTGTTAGGCAATTAGTAGAGAAGTACAGAGAAAAGAATAAAAAACTATGCATGGTGTTTATAGATTTAGAAAAGGCGTATGACAGGGTGCCAAGGGAAGTTTTAGGGTGGGCATTAATGAGGAAAAATGTCCCAAAAATGTATGTTAATTTGATCCAGGATATGTATGAAGGGTCGAGTATTAGTGTCAAGAGTCGGTGTGGAGTATCAGAAGGTTTCAGTATAGGAGTAGGTGTGCACCAGGGGTCAGCTCTAAGCCCCTACCTGTTCTCAGTGGTAATGGATGAGGTTTCAAAGGAGATACAGGGTGAGATACCATGGTGTATGATGTTTGCGGATGATATAGTTCTGATAGGAGAAAACCTAGAAGTTGTCAATAATAGGTTAAATGAGTGGAGGTTAGCCCTCGAAGAAAAGGGATTGAGAATTAGTAGAAATAAAACTGAGTATATTGAGTATGATTTTGGACAAAGAGACCAAGAAGTTGAAGGAATGAGGAGACAACTGACAATAGATGGTGATGTGATAGGTGAAGTTGAGAGCTTTAAATATTTAGGATCTTTTGTTCAAAAGGACGGGGGCTTTGACATGGATGTAAAACATAGGATTAAGTGCGGGTGGATGAAATGGAGAGAAGCATCGGGCGTGTTATGCGATAAGAGAATTCCAATTAGGCTGAAAGGTAAATTTTATAAAAGTGTAGTGAGACCAACTATGCTGTATGGTTCAGAGTGTTGGGCGGTTAACAGGAGAATAGAACAAAGTATGAGTGTCGCGGAAATGAGAATGCTTAGATGGTTGAGTGGAGTGACAAGAGAAGATAGAATAAGGAATGAATACGTGAGAGGTAGTGTTGGTGTAGCGCCAATTGTGGACAAGATGAGAGAAAATAGGCTGAGATGGTTTGGGCATGTGATGAGGCGAGAGGAAACGAATGCAGTAAGAGTGGTTATGAAGATGGACGTTGAAGGGAAAAGAGGAAGAGGAAGACCAAAAAAGAGATGGTTGGAGACTTTGGAGAATGACATGAGGGCTGTCGGTGTGTGCAGAGGAGATGTGATTGACCGAGTAAAGTGGAGGTGTAGGACAAGGGTGGCCGACCCCAAATAGTTGGGAGGAAGGCGAAGTAGAAGAAGAACATTCAGATAAGATCTTATAATTAGTTATATTGACTTTTTAAAATTTCATTAATACACATATTCGTATCTAGATCATTAACTATTTTATTTACCTATAGCCTTATTTATTTGATTTTCGTTAACTATATAATTGGTATTCACATAAGCTTTTTATAGACTCTACATCGTTATTTAAATTGTTGAATATAGTTTTCCCTATGTGGTTGGGGGAATTCCTTAAATTTATTAAAAACGTATATGATGGTTTAATGTATTTACCTATTCATCTGTCCATAATTCCTGTAGCATTTAGTGTGTGGTTTTGTATGCATTTTATTAAAATTTGTCTTATGTATAATTTATAGATAGATAATATATTTGTATGGTTGAATAATTTCTTGATGGATATATTAATGGTAATGAGTAGGTACGCTATTTTTATTATCATTTTTTGGGTTATATGTAATGTATTTCTGTCTGTTCTATTAGAGCCTCCCCAACTTATTATACCGTATAGAAGTATACCGTACACCGTATAGTAGTATTGAAGTACATAATGCCATGTATATTTGTCGAGAAAATGTAAACTGAGCTCGCCGTTACCATTTTTGTTGTAAATTCGGCCCGATAATTTTGACTAATAAAATATATAATATTCACGACATAATTTAATTTATAAATTGGTAATGTAACGTCCGTGAAGTTGGCCCCCCCACTTCCACCCAAACACATCAAACCACTTCAGAAAATTTGCTATTAATTTGCTATAATTTGCTATGTCGTTTTTAGAATTTGCATGCCTCTAGTTTTTCCGGAAAAAAAATGTTTTTACTTGGGGGGGGCTAACTTCACGGTAGCCCCCCACTTTCACCCAGACACATCAAACCACTTCAGAAAATTTGCTATTCATTTGCTAGAATTTGCTATGTCGTTTTTAAAAAATTTTTCATGGATTATTGTGTATAAAATTACATACATTTGGGTGCAACAACCAGTTATAAGTTGATAACAAATCCTTTTACATATATATAAATAATTAATATTTCAATTTATAGACTTTTTCATAGTTTATAAATGCTGTAAATTTATTAATTTTATTTGGATAAAGTACAGTACTAAATCAAAAAAATTAAATAATAATTTAAAAATAAAAAAAATCTTATTATGTAAATAATAACTAATAATATTAATAAATTAACGTAGTAACCTATATTATAATAAATCTTTATAAAAACTCTTTTCTCCTATAAGTTTTTTAAACTTTTTAGTTAGACCTTATATACACAAGAAGATATGGAATTATATTTTTGTCCTTCGTATTTGAAAACATAATAATTTTTTTCAAAATGTCATTATGAAGTTCCCATTCTTTCTCTGATCTTCTAATATATGCTACGTAATGACTGAATGCTATGGCCCTGTAAAATATGTAACTAAAAATATTATGTATAATTATCAGTTGAATGAAATTATATCAAGTGTTGAATTTCAACTTGGTGAAAATAAATAAATAATATACTTATTTACATATAACATTTATACTAACCTTTGCATATTTATTTTGAGATTTACTAGAAAATCTTTCAAATTGAACTGTTGTTTGTCGGTAAATATGTCGGTTTAAATGAACAAATGATACTTTGAATCACACCTATTTTCAACAGCATTGAAAGAAGACTCTGAGTTTTTTCAAGAATTTAGATCATCATTCGTAGTGAGTGAGTTAGGATCGTTGTTAGAATTCTTACAGATACTATAACTGTTGGTTGGTATTGGAATTATTGACTTAATGGACTTGCATCGTTTGAATCTGAATCGTTAATATCATTTATAATTAAATTATTATCCATCAGTTTCGCACAAAAATAAACAAAAGTCACAATAGTCAACTAACCGTGTATACAAATACAGTGTATAAATCAGGATTTATCTGATTGTTGCGCCAAAAATAAAAATAATTATTATAAGCTATGTTTATATTTAGAAAATATAACTGGTTGTTGCACCCAAATGTATGTAATTTACACAATACACGCAATTATCCATGAAAAATTTAATTTTCAAAAATAAGTGGATTTATCTGGTTGTTGTTTAAGTCCTTCAGTTATAAAATAAAATATAAAATTTCATATAAAATAATATAATAATGTAAAAATGAATAAATGGTAGAACATTGTATAGTACAAGGATCCTTAAAATTATTTATAAAATTCTAGCAAATAAATAGCAAATTTTCCGAAGTGGCTTGTTATGTCTGGGTGAAAGTGGGAGACCACCGTGAATTTATCCCCCCAAGTAAAAACAATTTTTTCCGGAAAAACTAGAGACATGCAAATTCTAAAAACGACATAGCAAATTCTAGCAAATGAATAGCAAATTTTCTGAAGTGGTTTGATGTGTCTGGGTGAAAGTGGGGGGCTACCGTGAAGTTAGCCCCCCCAAGTAAAAACATTTTTTCCATAAAAACTAGAGGCATTCAAATTCTAAAAACGACATAGCAAATTCTAGCAAATGAATAGCAAATTTTCTGATGTGGTTTGATGTGTCTGGGTGAAAGTGGGGGGGGGCCACCGTGAAGTTAGCCCCCCCAAGTAAAAACATTTTTTCCCGGAAAAATTAGAGGCATGCAAATTCTAAAAACGACATAGCAAATTCTAGCAAATTAATAGCAAATTTTCTGAAGTGATTTGATGTGTCTGGGTGAAAGTGGGGGGCCAACTTCACGGACGTGGTAATGTACCTGTATTTTATCGCGAACAATTTGTTTTATATTTAACCAATGTTAAAATACCTATATTTAAACATTGAGATAAATATTTTTATTTTCGTATTGGACTTTTGAAATAATGTTTCAATAGTGTTTATACAACCGTGACGATGGCACACCAAGTTGAACCCCAACGTAGGCAACCACTGTTAGTTTTAGAACATTTAAGTATTATAAAGTAACTCGTACGTTAATGTATGTGAAATTTGCCCCCCCCCCCAAGTTTTAGTACTAATACGAAACGTGCGCTAAAAATTAGCAACTGATTTACAACTATTTGTAACAAAAGTCTCATAATTTGCAACGTAACACACTCAACACAATTCAAATTTCATTACTGGGGGGCTCAACTTCATGTAGCCCGCCAAATTGTCGTATCGAATCCAAATCGGTGTCAACATTTTTCGGCTAATGTGCAACTATTTGGCCTCCTCGAGGTGTCCTCTGGGTAATAATGGTTCTCTAATATCATAAGAATATTTTTATTTGAGCCGAGTTTACACCTAAATCATTTTTACCTGTAAAAATCACGAGCGGAGTTTACAATCGCCCATATTTGGCTTATAGTTGATTTATTCAGAAATCAAATTTTATAGAATAAAACAGTTAAGCTCTTTATTTTATTTTTAATATTTTGCAGATATTCTAACCATTTTAAATTAAAATCTATTGTTATTCCTAAATATTTGAGCGGTAGAACCATTTTAATTGGTTTAAAATTGTAATTTGTCGTAATAGTTCCACAATATGTAGCTATTATAATGCTGTATCTAACAGCATTAGTAATTAAATTGTGCCTGGGTGATTTTCTTTTTGGTAATTTTTTGATTATATCTAACATTTCGTTTAGACACGAGTATGGTAAGATATTTTATGGACAAATATTGGGCTCACTTAGTTTTTGACGGACTAGATTGTCTGTAGTTTTTTAGTGAGTTGTTTAATGTGAAAATATTTTCAAGAGTGTAGGCAAACAATTCACATTTATCGGAATCAGTAATAAGGTAAATGTCATCCACTTTCAAGGGGGGGGAGGGTATTTCATTTGAGATTGGTTTAATTAATCTATGGTCACGGTCCATAGATTTGAGTATGCTGGATGTATAGTAGATAAGTATTTTTGATTACTGTATTGTTGATCCTGTGTTCCTCTAGTTGGTTTTTAATTTCTTTCGTTTGGTAGAGTCTCTTGGTTTTGTGTTTTAATTTGATTAATTTTAAAATTTTGGGGGGAAGTTGATTAGGACTATAATTTGTTACCGTAATTTTTTTTGCTGAATATTCTTCAGCCGCTTGACAGATGATTTCATGTAATTTTTTTACTGCAGTATCTGCGCTGGTAATATTTAATATATTTATAGGGATAGATGAATTTTTTGTGATGTGTTGCTTGAATTTTTGTCAATCTGTTTTATCGTTGATGAGTTTGCAGGGGGGAGTTGAGAACAATAAGGACTCATCTATTGTAATTTTTACAGGTAAATGGTCGGAGTTAAGTTCGAAAAGTGGTTCTTGGTGAATGGAAAAACTGATTGATTTTAGTAAAGTTACATCTAAAATATCAGGATTTCTACTTTGATTATATGGATAATATGTGGGTGTGTCTGGAGCAGACAAGATCGCAGAATTGTTTGCGAGGTATTTATAAAGTTTACGTCCATTTGCATTAGTGAATTTGAAATTCCAAGTAGTGTGTTTGCAGTTCAGGTTACTTACTAAAGAATTTTTTGATATCTAAGTGATCTATCGAGTGAAACGAGTAATATATTAATTTTACCGTGATGTGTTTTAGTTTTTGTGTACGTCAAATGTTCTAGTAAAAAATATTTCATCATCAACATTAGGATGGTTTTTGATAGCAAATGTAGTCTAGTTGGTTCATTAGAGATTAGAGAAGTAACTTTTTGAATTACTTAACAGTTTTCCCAATAATTGTGGAAAAGTAATGAAAAATTGTAAAAAAACGGCAATATTTACTGAATGCTGACACCGATTTTTAATTTTATATGTAATTCAAAAAGTAATAATCGTAAGGAACTTGAAATGTTCACTAAATATTTATATGGATTTTCTCTAGAAGTGGTGTACATTTTTAACGCTTTTGGATTTTATAGTGGTAACACTAGATTTCTTCAAAGTATAACTTTCTAACACTATAACATTTTTTCTCTTGCTCCGGTTAACTTTTTTGGTTCGCTGGAAAGAGCAACTTCTCTAGTACATTTATTATATTTTCAAGTCTTAAGCATACAATTGATATTTATCAACTTTTAACCACCAAATGGGCAGATTTTGTGATTTTTAACAACATTTAAAATTCAAACGCTTATTATTAAAAATTGTGACTGCCGATTTTTGAGATTTTTTTCACACGAGTAAAAACCATGTATGAAGAACATTGTATCAAAATTTCAAAATTTTTTGGCCAACCAAAATTATTTTATTGACGTTATACGAGAAAAAAAATAGGATAACGGAGAAACGATCGCGATAAATGGTCCGGCGGCAAAATGAACGGCGGCGAAACGGTCGCGGCGAATAGTTCGGCGGCGAAATGACCGGGTCCGCAGTATAGGACCTTACCATCAGTCGAAAACGCACAGATACCAAATTCCGATAAATAAATCTTTAAAAGACTGTTTACCTTTTGGCAAATGTTAAAATAGTACACAAAAACGTAATCGTGAATTACAAATATACGCACATATTCAAACAACAGAACTACGACTAAATGGCTAAAATAATAAATTATTAAAGAACGACTATTGACAACAGTCAATTCAATGGAATTTGTTAGTACTGTCATATTGGTAATGTCATGGTGTAAAAAACGTGTTTACTCTTTAAAAATAATATTAATCTAATCAGCGACTCTCAAGACTTATTTTTAGGAAAAATATGCGTTTGCGAACAGTCATCAATCATATTATATGATAATTTTTTTTTTTTAATTTAACAGCATTTTGGTAGTATATTAGATGAAATAAAAACATCGATGGAAAAGTATTAAAAAAATGAAAAAATATTTAAAAGTTGCATCAAAAAACTATAAAGTGAAAAAAATGTGTCCTGAAAAAAAAATAAACTTGAAATAGATATGGATTTATATGAAAAATAAAATGTGGAACGAGTGCACATTACCATGCCCTTCGCAAATTGAAATTTTTTTTATCTCAAAAGATGTTTGTCAATGCTGATAGGTATTGAAACTGTTTGAATTTTTTTTCGGAAACCGTTAGTTTGGGAATTACAACATTTTTAAATATACGTTTTTAATGTAACTACTTTATATAACTATTATAACAATGGGGTTTAAATAAAATACAGTGGTGCAACTGTTACACTCCGTTCAATTCTACCTTGGATTTTTAGGTTCGACTTCATCAAACAAATGATTTATTTTTGGCGTTTTTTTTCTAGCTAAAAATAAATATATTTTTAGCGGAAACTAAATTATATTTCGCTTTACTCACTTAATTTAACTCCAATAGCTTGTTTCGCAAGCTCGTGTTGTTACCCTAGGTAAACAAATCGATATATCGTATCTATCGTAACTACATAAATCTTTTTACATTTTTTTAAGACTTCAATCGCTACGCCTACCGGCTCCACTCGCCAACTCGAGTGACACTTCGTGTCACTTTTCATGCGGGATGGGGGTTCGCCCCAAGGAAAATTATAGTCTAAGCCAAATCTAGTTTTTGTACAAACCTTTATTATGTTGCGAATGGGATTATACTTCGTACGTGAACCTAAAACCTCGCTGCGCGAATAAAACACTTATTTCAACGACAAACATATGGTATAAAGGCTGATTTACACGCTACGACTTATTGTATGTTTTATCGGATACCTATTTTAAACGGACAATAAAACGTACGTTTTATGGAGTGCCTACATGTTCCGCTTATTACCATGATTAAAGATAAACTGATTGCCGAACGAGTAATTCTAATTCAATATTTTATTGACATTCACAAGTTCTTATCAAAGTACTCTGATTACTAGCGCTTCCGGTAGTGAACATTTTAAACTATAATTAATAACCGATTGAATATAACATTATGTACCATAAAAATGAATAAATTATTAAATTATCTACTATATTTATTAATAACCTAGGTATATTATTAACCATAATTAAAGATATTAAGATATATGCAATATTGCTAAATACTAATATTGTTTTATTTTTTTTATTTAATAAACTGAATTTACTTATTCATATTTTATAAACTGTTGTTATTGTTATTTATTACCTAATTTAATTTATATATCCACATTAAAAAAGTTATCCTTATTTAAAAATGCAGAGGTGTTGTATAAAAACCCCGATTTTGATTTCAAAAATTCTTTTCGGAATACCTCAAGATGAGGAAAAAAAGAAAATATGGGAAAATTCTTTAGGTATATTACTTAAGAAAAATAATCATATTTGTGCTAACCATTTTAAAATGTGTGATGTTAAAAGCACTTGGGAATCTGGTAAAGGGTCAAACAAGTACACTGTAAGTGTTAAATTGAATAATATATTTATAAGTTTATTTCAAACAAATTAAAATGTATTAATATACATTATCTTAATAATTTACAAACATTTAAATTATACTAAATATATTATTAATTATTAGATATGTTTGAAAAGATTAAAACTTAAAAAAGATGCAATACCAATACCATATATTAATGAAAACGAAGAATCTACAGACACAGAGGTTTGTTTAAATCTATTTGTTAGTTTTACATTCAAAAATTATACATAGAAAGTAAAAATCATTAAAAAAATTAATTATATTATAGTCTCATTCATATTATAACGATACATCAACATCAACTTCTATTGAATTATCTGATTTAACAATGAATCAATATATTGTAGTCTTTTTTTTCTTGGTTAACCGACAGTATTGTGTGGTCTGTTGACTTCTGTAATCTATTCATCATAACTAATAACTTTTAAACTATTCTTCGGAGTATGACTTATTATAGTAGTTTATAGTTATTAATTTATTATTATTATATATAATATAATACATTATATTTTGATATCTACAAAAAAATCGGAAATATACACTAGATAGCGACAAAGGACACAGTACTTTTGATAAGAACATTTGACGGTCTTCTTATTATTGTTCATTCGGCAACCAGTTTATCTTTAATCATGCTTATTACACAGTTTTGATTCGATAAGACGTACGCTTTGCATAGATATTATAAGAATGGATAGGACACGCCTATATTGGCTCCGTAAGAGGTTGCGGTCTTTTTTGGGAAAGAGAGAAAATTCAATATCTGCGAGAGAGATAGACTATAAAAGTGCTTTTTGAGGTTAGGTTACAAACGATTCTAATTGTCAGCTGGCCTAATCTTTTGTGTGCCCCGCTAAATTATCTTATAATATCTATGCTTATAACCTCAAAAATTGTATCACTTTATTCTCAGTTGATAAGCTCGATGTCCTATCCATTCTTATATCTATGACGCTTTGATGTCTACTAGTGCTCTTGATTTGATGTGAGTAATATCCGGGTACCCGTTTATCCGGGTAATACCCGATTTTGTGGGTAGTCAATGTTTTCGGGTAGTGGGTACCCATTACCCAAAATTTTCGGGTACCCGATGGTTTTTGATATACGTAAACGGTTTAGTTAAGTCTTAACTGCTAAGAGGTAATCAGTATTAAATTATACATTACACAATTATTCGAATAAAAAATATCTAAGAAAATATAAAAATTATCTATAAAAATATAATCTAAGATATACATACCTTAACATACCTAAGATCATTAAGCTATGGTTATCGAACAGAAACAGTTAAGATAAACTAAAGTCTAGTTATTAATACTTTCATATTCTTATATACACTTTTACTATTATCGAATTATAAATACATACTGGAATTGTTGTCAACATTTAAGGAATATGTAAAAATATGTAAAATTAAATATTTCATAATTTATTGTAAATCATATGAAACGAATTTACAATAGTTAATTAATTTATCATGTTTTAAAAAAAATATGTATTTACATACAAATCCCAGCTCTAGTAATGAGTATACAAATCATAACGGGTACCCGAAATTTTGTAAATCGGGTAATACCCGTAAAACTCGGGTACTCGGGTATCAAGAGCACGGGCATACGTAAACTGCGCCCGAAATGTTATCTATAAGGTATAATGTAAACTGCGCCCGACTTATTAACTTATTAAATTTTCACTTATCAAAGTCTCCATGTTTGACGATTGTGTACTTTTTCAAGTATATCACAGACAATAGGCCCCTTTTACACGTAGATTCTTTTGGGCGCGCCTGGAGTGGACGCGTTTGGAGCGCGGTTTGAATAACATTCTTAGCGCGTGGCACGCCAAAACTGTGTTAAAAATGATACCACACGCTAATCGCGCGCTTTACCTTTCTGTTTCGCGTTTAATCCAAGCGCGTACATATAAAGGTCAAAACTCTGCATTTTCGCGCGCGATTGGAATGGCGCCTGGCGGTGTGTATTTCACACAGTTTTAGCGTGAATTCCTGTATCTATTAGTAGTGATCGAAGCGCACCGTTGTGAAGTTCGTTAATAAAACCTTTTTTTAATTATGTTTGAATTAAAAAAACAAAAAATTGCCATTGCATCTATAGGTATATTATGTTGAAATTTATCTAATAGAAAAAAATGCTCAAAGTGGGTTAAAACCTGAAAATTAAATTGGGATAAATCCAGTGAAATCGTACTATTACGTGAGCTCCGCCAGGACGATCCAGACGATTTTAAAAATTATCTCCGAATGGACGGTGGAGATTTTGACTTCTTGTTGAAAATTGAGGGCCCTTATTATATATGTATTATATTATTATAATATTATTATATTATGGGCCATTAATCAAAAACAAGACACTGTTATGCGAGCCAGAATTAGCCCGGAAGAACGCTTAGTAGCCACCTTACGGTTCTTACCGTTCTTTGCGCGTCCATTCCAAGCGCGCCCGAAATCGCTAACGTCTAAAGGGGGCTATTTTATTTGGTAGATGTATATGTAAGTGAAGAAGCTCAGTATCCACCCGAAGTATGGGCTCAAGCATCAGCAGAGCCAACTTTAACTACAAATGCATGAGTTTTTTCATTCTCACTTTAATTCCAGCTTTTATACAACTCATCCAAATATTTTCATGTTCATAGAAAAGTTAAAAGAAATTCAAATAGAAGTATACATTAAACTAAATAGTATAAATAAACCGTTTAAATTCCAAAACGCGAAAAGTTAAAAAATTTAATTAATAAATATAATAGTAGTCAAATTCCAATTGATGAATATGTATCCACCATATGTAATTATTTGTAATATTTATAATTATTTTAATTTTTAAAATTACATTTTATTTTATTTTTAATTATTCAAATTATATGGCTGTAACGAATTAAGTATTTTACCTGTAATTTTACCCGGGCGCAGTTTACAATCGACAGTTTACAGATTATATGACCTTTTTACTCTTGATAAAAACTCGGGCGCAGTTTACATGTGTGATTTTGTGTTTACCTGTATTTTGGGCGCAGTCTACAATCGCCGAAGAACACTACTGTCTACACGATCCATTTTACTTGAAACGAATGGTTTCCGCAAAAAAATTCAAACAGTTTCAAAGTAAACATTGAAAAACACATCTTTTGAGGTACCTAAAAAAAATTTAATTTGTGAGAGGCGTGGTAAAGTGCACTTTAGCCTAAAATATTAAGACTAGCTTTGTGTGGAAGTAAAAAATATATTTATTTCGTAGGTACTATGCTATTTTTGTAATTGTGCAAAAAAAATATGCAAAGGCTACAAGTAATCTGCTATCATTATAAATCACGACATGAATAAAAAATAGCTTTTCAAAATGGAATCTAGTATAATTATATAAATCATTTTTTTTGTGCAAAATCAAAAGCGTAAAAAAATATTACTAGTATCATAGACCAGCGGAAATTCAGTAATACTACATAGTCCTACAATTTTCATTCTTTAATCATTAATACATATATCATTATATATACATAATTACTACAACAAATACTTATAAGATAATAGTTACCTTACTACTTATGTAAGTAGGTACTTCTAATTAAATAATTATATTATATCTTTTGTTTTGTTTCTGTTATAACTACAATTAAAGTAGGTGTTGAGTCACTCATAAAGTATAAATTACATTTCAACTTACTCAAATGGTATGATCTATGAACTTACAACTTTTTGATTAAACAAAAAAGATACAATATACAAACTATTAATTGTCTATGTTGCATTTTGAAATTAATCATAATTTTTCAATTGACACGTTTAATAAATACCAATAGAAAGAGAAGGGATTAATTATTTCAATTAAATTTAATAAAAAATAATGGGGTCATGTTAATAACACATAATACAAAGGGTTCAGTACTATTCAGCAGATTGTTTTTTAGTCGATATTCAACATAACTATTATTCAAGTGAAGTAATAAATAAATGTGTATAAATATATATATCAACTACATTTATAATGGATTTATACAAAAATATTGTTTTGGAAACAATATTTGTTTTATTAAGTACGATTGAATTATAATTTTTAATTATTATTTTAAATAAACAAAAATCATTTGCTTGTACATTTCTGATAATAGTTGGTCTATTGGTCGTGGTAACATCATATCTAAAACCCATTCCTCATGGTTTTTTTTGTGATGACAATACAATAAAATATCCGTACAAGCCATCAACCATAGACAAAAGTTTCTTATGTCTGTTTTATCTGTTTCTACCTAATGTTTTGGTAATTATTACAATATTGTATTAAAAATAAATTATTTATTTAATTTTAAAACAAAAAACATTAACAAATTTTTAATAATTAACTTGATTTTTATTCTGAAATTGTTGAATTTTTAATAGATATTTAGTTTTTTAAACTTTTACTTTTTTACTTTTTATCCTAAAAAAAAAATAATTTAATTAATCACATTTTAACTATTCTAAAAACATAAACAATTCTTTTTCACCACATAAAATAATTAACTACTAAAGGTTTATAATTATATACCACATTTTATATTTTGACACTGGTTTCAGTTTCAGTTAATTTTTTAAATTGTTCACCATCTAAATATTGATAAAAACTTTAGACTTTAAATTATAAGCTAAATATTTAGTGACTATAAAATTTTGATATTTTAATTTTAGATATGCTTGAAATATTACTCGACAAGGTGCAAAAATATAAAAAATTTATATATAAATATAATTTATTTTTGGTTGGGTTCTGGATTAGCCCAAATAACAGTCAATTTAGGAAAATGTTACATTGGACGTTTAAGGCCTCATTTTATTCATGCGTGTAAACCAAATATTGATTGTAAATCACAAGATGAATACATTACTGATTACATATGTATGAATCCAGAAATATCCGTAGCAAATGATTCAAGGTAATGAGTAACTATAATAGTACAAAAGTTTAATTAATAAATTATAAATAATATTTAAAAATTAAATTTGTGATATTTACCAACAAAAATATATTATATAGTATAATAATATTTTATATTTAAATTTAAAAATTATAGAGCATCATTTCCATCAGGTCATGCATGTTTAGCATTTTATTCAACAGTATACATAATTGTAAGTATAAATTATAATAATAAAATAACCCAATATTAATAACATAACATTGTATTATTTACTTATGTTTGAAAGTTGTACCTACACAATTATAAGAAAAGTGTAGCGTGGGTTATTATTCAATTTTCAATATTTATCCCAGCATGGTATACAGCGTTAACTAGAATAACTGACAACATGCATCATTACACTGATGTATTGGCTGGTTCAATTATTGGTACATCATTTGCTACTTTGATGGTAAATAAAATAATATGTATTAAATTACCTATAACATTATTTACAGAATAATATTTAACAAATAAAAAATTTATTTTACACAGATGTATGAAGTAAAGATACGGACATCTCTAGAAAATATAAGTCCAAATAGTTAATACAAAAATAATTAAATACGTATAATATTTTTTCCTTAATTTTATGTTTTAGCACCAATTTTAATGATCAAATCTATTTTGTAATCTGTCATTATCAAGTTGAGCAAGTTGTTTAAGAAATCCATTATTAGGTCGTATATCTCTTGCTTTTTTAACTTTTTCTAGAGCTTCTTTAGCCCTAAATTTTTTTTTTATCATTAAATATGCAATTGCAATTGTTGCTGATCTCGAAATGCCCATTATACAATGAATTAAAACTGTACCTATAAATATAAAGCACATTAATAATTAAGTAAAAATTCTATCATTATTTCAGTGAAAAAACTTAAACTGACCTTTTTGTAACAATGCATCATCTATAAAATTTGATACACTTTCAAAATATTCATTTATCGCAACATTGGAATCATCACATACAGCTAACCCCATGTATCGAATATTAACTGGATGGTAAAAATGTTCATTTGTATCAACCATGCCAAAACCAACACCTTGAGCAGCATTTACTACATGTGTGATACCCAATGATAACAATAAATTAAGATTTTTTGCAACATTCCTACAAAAAGAAAAACATTTGTTTAAAAATAAGTTTTTAAAATGCACTAAACTGGTATTTAAACTTACCAATCTCCAACATATATCTTTGGGTAAACTTCATTATAATCACCTTTTGTGGTATTGAACTTTTTAGGCGGAGACTGAGTACGTAAAAGAACAGCTTGTAGATCTTCAAGAGTAACTTCTTTTTTTTGTTCTTTTTTACAAAATTTTGACAATAAATATTCCATTTTTAACAAAGTATTTGACTGTTAATTCATAAAAGATACATATCTGCAAGGTAAAAATTACTGTAATATCAACGGACAGAAAATTATTAATATATATTTTGATAGCATTAAAACATGTGATCTACCATTAGATTCAATATGTTATCTTAATTACTTAATTATGATATTCTTTACTACTTGAACTATATTGATTATTACTGGTAGTATTAAGATACAAATAACAGTACTTCAGTATTATATTAATACTAGTATGAATCAATATTATAAATGTACAATTTTGGTGCATATAAACTGATCAAATTTTTTTAAAAAAAAAAATACTTATAAAATTGCAATGAATTGAATAAATTAAATGTACACATTTAATAATAACTAATTCTCGGTTTATACAAAACTTATGTATTAAACAATGATTATATGCAACTAATATAAGCTATTAATTAATGATAACTTAATAACATATTGTAAGGGATAATTTTAAATAAATTTATTAAATATTATAATATTTACTAAAATTGTAATTAATTTTTTATTAATGTTAATAAAAACTCAATAAGACTAAATTTTAATTTGAAATCTATAAACCGAAAATAATTTAATTACTAAAACTCGGATGTTTAAGAAATTGCATTAGAAATGTTCACGAACAAACAGATCGTATTGAACGCTCACTCTTGTGAACAAACCAATCTAGGTCACAAAAACATAAAAATTTGTTCAATTCGTTCATATCTCAATTTTGTTCTCATTCAGGTTGCACTGTTTGTGAATGTATCAATCAGGTATCCAGATTGTGAATAAAAAATCGTACATTCATTTAGTTTTGTTTTGATTGCATGTAGACTGTTGTTATAGACTAGTTAACATTCCAAAAACATTTTATACATTTTAATACAATTATGACTTAATTATTCAATCATTCTAATATCAAAATAAAATGAATTCAGTCTGTTCAAGTTAACGACGTTTTATGAAATAAACAAATGATGATGATAAATCTTTGTTTTATCCAGTTCTAAGCAGTAGTAATTATGTTTTAGTTTGTTCATTGTACAATGAACAAAATGAATCTTCTTCTTCTTCTACTTCGCCTTCCTCCCAACTATTTGGGGTCGGCCACCCTTGTCCTACACCTCCACTTTACTCGGTCAATCACATCTCCTCTGCACACACCGACAGCCCTCATGAACAAAATGAATGATATGAACAAATCGTATGAATGAATCTTTTGAACAGCCCAATCCAAATGAACCAAATTATTTAAATTACCCATTTCCCCAACTCTAAATTGCATACTTGTTTCTATTGATCTAATTTAAGTGTACATAGTTACATATTTGATTCATGTTCTACTGAATCAAATAATACTATTTTTATTTCATACATTTTATGGTTATTATATTTTGGGACTTTGAGAATATTTAGTATATATTTCAGTACATTTTTAAATTTTTTTAAAAATAATTTAAATTATGGGGTAGATAAATGATAAATTATCAACCTATATAATTTTGTTAGTCCCAAATATTTTTAGATTCAAGTTTGATCAAATAAAAAAAAAAAAAAAAAAAACATTATATACAGTGCAATACTCATATTATAAATTAGCATATAATATTAAAAATATATGAAATATAAAAATTAATTAGTTTATTAACAATAAAATATATTTTATTATGCATAGTTTGGTGTATATTTTAGCTAAAATGCATATTTGTTAATTTTTTAGAATTATATGATGCATATTATAATAATTTTAGATACATTAACATCAGTATTATTAATTACATTTTAAAATTAAGATAATATTTAGTATACATGATAGGTAACAATTATTTTTCATATATTCTTATACCATACATTAATTCAAATTTCTCAAATTTCAGATAAATTATTTTATGCAATACATTTTTTCTCTTTAAGACTATCTTTAGTTTTAACTAGAAGAAGCTAAAAAAAAATTATAAATTTAAAATAAAATAGTGACTTATATAATATTATTTAAAGAGTGACAATATTTTTAATATTGTCATAAATATTTTGAGAAATGTTGTTTAAACCTATAAATTCTGTACTGGACTAAAACATTACCTACTTAATAAGTATACCTAATTAATTATATATGCTAAATAAATATATAGGTAATCAATTATCATTTATAGTTAAAAATTGTATATTCTACATTTCTACAAAATAAATAAAAATTTAATTAACTTATTCCTCTAGTTATTATATTATGAACTATTATCAATTGCATGCACCTATAAAAATGTAAGTAAAATTATAATTAAAAATTGTTCTTTCTTTTTTTATACTGTTGGAAAAAACTATTAATTGTTTATAATTAGAATACATAAACTGGTAATATGATTTATTTTTTTTTAATTTATTTTTTCTAAATTAAGGAGCTACAAGAAAGGATAAAATTAATAATGGATGAAATAATGGATGTAAAGCAGGAGTTAAGGAGAAATATGGAATCGGGAGTGATGTAGCCTAAAGATAGTAAAGAAACAAAAAAAAGGGACTGTCTACCAGTAATATTAATAAAAAAATGTAAAAATAAAATATATATTCACGTAAATATAACACAAAAAAAGTACATTAATTACTCAAAATAAAAATGCATTAAGTAGGTATATGGTATAATGATGAATTTTTATTATAAGAGATTAATATCATATTTTTAACAAAATTACCTGCAGTTATATCGCTATAATTTAGGTACCAAAAATAATGTTAAATTACTAAAAGAAATTTTTTATTCTTTTAAAGAAGTATAAAAACAATACTTCCACAAAATACAAACCTATATAGTATCAATTTTAATTTGATTATGTGATTTCAATACCTACTTCGAAACCGGTTTAGATTCGTAATAATTAATTCATTAATAATTACGAAGTAACGTTAATTTAACATTACACTTTTCATATCTTCCGAAAAAAAAAATGTTGACAGTCAATGAGATCCCTCTGATGATAATTCTCGAAAATTTGGCTCCTTAC
Source organism: Sipha maydis (assembly GCA_034509805.1). Classification (NCBI taxonomy): domain Eukaryota; kingdom Metazoa; phylum Arthropoda; class Insecta; order Hemiptera; family Aphididae; genus Sipha; species Sipha maydis. The sequence continues at coordinate 16,124 of JASXSY010001864.1, read as the reverse complement.
CACTGATAAGAAATCGGTTAATACCATTTATGTTAAATTGCATATATTACAATTTTTAAGGGGCACAATAATAATAAGTGCAAACATTCAATAATACTCATTTTCAGGCTGGCATTCATCCTCATGGTCATTACATCAAATGTAATTATATCAAGGTAATCTGTGTTATGACTAAAAAAAAAAAAAAACAACTAAATATAATAATTATATTTAGTTGTATTTTTTTTAATTATTAAAGCCATTATTCATATTGAGAAAAATTTAAATTATTTTTAGATTATTATAAAGATTAAAAATTAAGTTATTTTTTTTAAACTTAAAATTATAATTTTTTTTATATAATATAAAATATGAACATTTTTATTTAGTAATTAATAATTTGATATAAACGTGTTTTATATTATGTTTACAAAATAATCTTGAATTGTTGCCTCAAAACTGGACCAAACTTTTTTTACAATCCATTATTGAATTTATCACTAAAAGTTTGATCTGGAAACTTGATCAGAAACCAACTGTGTTGATGGATTTTACTGTTATAAGTGATACTTATTAGATTAGTACCTAGCAAAATTTAATTGATTTTGTTTGTCAGATTTCACGGCAATTCACATAATTATACATATTTTTTTACGTTTTTCTAAATTTATAAAATGTTCATCATTTTTTATGTAGTTAATTATTAACTAATTATCTAATTAGCCTATGAGTAGTTATCTGCTATGAGAAAAAATGTATATCTACATGCAAATACACAGGCGCGGCTTCAGAGACTTACAAAGGGGGAGAGCCATTTTTTTCAGCCATCGCTAAATTTCAAAGGGGACTTAGAGGGGACTAGAGTTAGAGAATATTCTAACCTGGAACCTGTAAGTGATTACTGATAATAGTTGTTTCTCCAAATGAATACAGAGTCCGACTACGTTCCTATATTATGATACACACCTCATATTAATGTCATATGGTTTTTTTAGGCCACCAAATAAAATTGTTAGCTAGGTAGGTAATTAAAATCAGGATTTAACAGTTCACAAGGACAAATATGTGAAAAATTAAAATTTTTGAAAAAAATCTGGGGGGGGCATGGCAAATTTTATGCTCTTTTTTAAGTGTGCAATTTTTCAAACCATGACAAATAATTTCTTGGTAGTTTTAAATAAAAAAAAACAGTAAGTGTATTGGATAGACCACCAAGCCACGTTTTATTTTATTTTGATGTTTTTTCCAAAGATATAATAGTTTATTAACCAATATGGGATAAAGTCTTAAAATATCTTTTGAGTTTATTAATTTTTATTGATTCATTTGAAATATGCACAACACATTAAGGACGAAATAAGTCCGAACGATATTCGTAAAAACAACAAAAATTCGCCTTTCGTGCAAATTCAAGCAAAACGTTATTTTTAAAAACTTAAAAGAATAAAAAACTATTTACGGTGTACAATGGCACAAAACCGCTGTTCAGCTTTAGTGGTATTATCAATTAAATTATTCAATTAAATCAATTAAAGCTGAAATAACTATTTCATTAGACTTTGAAAAATTAATCAATGATTTTGATACTTCTGAATTAAGAAAAAATAAGTTTTAAATTTTTTAGTTTATTATTTTTTTCTCTATGTTAATTTAAATTTTATATGTTATAATTTATTATAATTTAGTTCAGCTCCTGCTGCGCACTGCTACCAATTGTTTTCATAGAAACTGGTTTTGTTTCGGCAGCGTCCGCACTTGCTGTGTGCGGATGACTGCGGATGACTGGTTTAAGCACGAGTAATTTTTTGTCAATTGAGTCATAATAAATTATAATTCCCTGTGGACGAAGCTTATAATCGGATTTATTGTTTTTTCACCATAATAAAAAAATTAAAATTTGAGTTTTTCAAAAACGACGAAACACATGTACACTTATATCTGGTTATCCATCATTATATGAACAATTTTTTTTTCTAGAAGCAACAAACATATAATTTCATCTTCAATAATATGTAGCAAGACTATTTTTTAATGTCCTCTATGTTTGGTGATTAGGGAAATACTAAAAAATACTTATTTTTAAACTGCAAATAGCCGACTGTCTAAACAAAACCACTACTGCTGCATGCAGCCGCTGTCACAGTCAACTACAGAAACGAAACCTATATACCTACGTTTAATATAATCACAAGTGATATTGATTTTTATCAAAAATGAATTAACACTTAAACACCGGCAGTGGTGGTAGTTGGAGGGCGGGGTATGGTGGTAGTGGCAATGGCTAATGTGGTAGCAGCAAATATACCGTGGGTATGGAGTTTCCACTTATCCTTCTCCCGATAATCGAAATTTGTACTTCACTCCTCCTCCCTACGTTACAAAATCGACATTCATATTTTACTCCTCTTCTCTTCATATTACAGAATCGACAATCGTATTTTGCTTCTATTCCTCCATAAATTACAGAATCGGTATTTTTACACTACTATCCTGTATTAAATGAACAAATTTGAAATTGCTTACAAAACTTTGACTTGATTAGTCAACTGTTTTTCATTTTCTACTTGAAAATATTGCATTTTATAAATAAAAATAATTAAAAGTAGCAATGAATGACTCATGAAGTAAATAAGTAATTTATAACAATTTTAATAAACATAAATCAAAATACTTTTGCTTTCTCAAATATCGGGAAAAAATTTGTATACAAATTTAATACAACGTATACAATAATTCTAAATAACGTATATAATACCATTTGTACTATGGTATTATACATTTATACTATTCAAATTAATATCACTAGAATAAAGTTCTTTGATATTATTCTATACGCACATGTATATATATCCCATGCCCTGTAATATAATGAAATTAACGGTATTTATATTTATTTTTCACTTATTTTTATTTTGACCATATTTTAGCATTAATTATTAATAATTTTTTTATAATATTGTATAATAATAAACATGTCTCATCTTCTGTAATTAATTATTAATTTTCATTATGTGTATAACAATAAACAATACGTTTAAAAAACCCTTCGATAAGGCAATATTTGAAAATATATTAATGATATGAAAATTGTTATGTTAATGCAATTAGTATTTGTCAAATGATCTTGTGCTATTGAATTTCTTTACAAATTCTTTATAAGTTTTAAGTTGGAAAATTATTTCTCTGCAGTGGCAACTATAACTGGTAATAACAAAAATAACATGTAGGTTCCTAGTACTTCAGAGTAACTTATAGGAAAAAAAATTCTTAAGGATAAATGTTAAAAGTTCACCAATTGTTTTTATATTTTTGTCTATGATCATTTCAAAATAAGTTGACTAGTAAATTCAGAACTTAAATCTAATTGATATTTAATTAGAAAGTCATATTATTTTTTAACAATTGTATTTTCTCCAGATTCAATAATTGATTGAGGTTTGAGAAAATCAAATGTACTACATACATTCTGCAGGCCTAAGAAACGGGTTTTCAATTGGCTCTATATCGTGTCAACAACAAGAAAGAACACTTTTATTTTAAAATTTTTTTTAGTTATTTATATTTTGCGATCTCCATCAACATCATCAGAATATTTTTTCGCAAATTGTAGTCAAGTTGGCTTATATCTAGTTAATATTTAAAAATACAATTTTGGTATATTCTACAACACTATTATAATCCTCTCATAATTTTTTAATTGATTGATATGAGTTTTCCAGTTGATCATGGGCTTTTTGTATGTATGTCTTGGTGTTGCACATTTTTTGATACACCATGTAATGGACGCAATATTTTCTCCCATACACATAAAATTAAAACAAAATCAAATTATTCGATTTTTTCATTAAATACAGACTTATGATGTTTTACTTGTTAAACTAATCGTTGTGAGGGTTTTTTAAAATATCAATAAATCGTTCTTTTAATGCCGATAAAGTGTCATGCCTTGCCTCCCAATAGGTTGGATAAACTTTTTTCAACACTTATGATCGAATTTTGTTTGCATACCTAATGTTCTTTAAAAGTTTAATTTTTTTTTGAAGAACGGGATATTATTCTCATGGATTAATAAGAATAATATCCTGTTCTTCGAAAAAAAATTAAATAGTATAATAAATTATAATCGGGGCCTCCTAAGTCAACGGTTAGTAGTCCTCTGTAGGGACATTACCACAGCTGCCCCTAATGTTTCAGCACTGTTTAGTGCAACATGAAGTATTGGATCGATTATAATAATTGAAACTGCAATTCCATAGTAAAATATTTGTATGTATAGAAAGTGCACTACACTTTATGAAACAGCGTAGGTAGATTCTTAGTGCCTAATGGGGAAATAGTAAAGGATATACATCGTTAAGAGAGACCACTTAGTTTTTCATTTTTATGATGTCCTACAAGATGAATATTTTGACAGCTTCGTAAATTTAAGTACATTTTTTAATGATGTTTCAAAAAATTACATTATAGAATAAGTAGTAAGTAAAAAAAAAAAAGAAAAAAAATTGGCTATGAACATTACAAATCAACCCTAAGTACCCAGTGTTGATACTGTACTTGATTTCATATGTAATATTACTGAACAGATATCAGAGCAGTACCCCAATCAGATATACAAAAATAATCTAAACAATTATATAGATGCACTGATTAATTTTAAGTTACAATACAAAATCCGACAGTGGAAATTATTTTCTGTTTGACAATGACTATAGTATATTTTATACGTTTATATATTATACGCGCAATGTGAACGATGATACTTTTAACATAAATATTTCACGGACAGTAATATCTAATTTACTTTCAAATGGCGGGTCGTATGAACATTTTACACAATAAAACTAAGATAAAAATATCAGTAGAGGTGGGTTTAAATCATAGACCTATTAACTAAGTTAGTAAACTTAGTTAATAGGTCTATGGTTTAAATGCGTCCGTCCACTATTGTCCCTACTATTAAATGTTCAGATAAAAAAAACATTAATATATGATTTATTTCAACTATATTCAGCTACACCCATCATTGAATTATGTTTTCACGTGAATCGTTTTAAAAATCGTAATGTAATCAAACGGGTTCAATTATCGTTATCACCCAGTTGCTCAATGATAATCCATTTTTGTTATTATCTATGGGTTTCGCACAGACCGGCACGTAAACCATAGAGTAAGATTGCTCTATGACGTAAACCATAGTACACGTAGATCACATTGAAATCATGAACCGTTTACCAAGTACGTGCAGCACATACCATCCGTGTTATGAACTGTCGTCTCGTTGACATCGTACATGAGGAAGTCGTACCGGCCTACCTGTCTGCCGATGCTATGTTTTCGTCGTGAATAATTATATGTTTGTTTTACACGCCAACCGGCCCGCGGCTACGATGCACGAACATTTCGTGAAACGACGGCGGTTTTTTGGCCGAGGAACAACGACGTTAAATAGTATTTAACCGTAGGGTTCGTATGATGAGTGTGATCGTTCTAGTCGTGATTGTACAGTGAAACACAATTATTAAAATAACTATTATTGTTATTGTTATTGCAATGAATTTTTATTTTCTACCTTATTTTGATATGTTATAGTTAAATAATAACAATAGTTTAAGAACAAACCTCGACACAATGTGTTTGGTGCTCAAGTACTTATTTCTACTGATATGGCTCATATACACGTTTGCCTCTATTATTCTGCTATTTAGCAAAGGATTGTTGCTACACAGAGATGTGTTGCCTAACAAGTCAGCTTGCGACAATGACGTTGATTCTCTTCGACAGCTTACGCAGAACTGCACAAATACCAACACCAAAGTAGTCATGATCATTGTTGATGCTCTACGTCATGACTTTGTTGTTCCTTCTAAATTGGATACACCGTATACAAATAAAATTACTGTGTTCAGAGATATATTGGCAAGTTATCCAAGTCGGTCAAGATTATACAAGTTTATTGCTGATCCTCCCACCACAACCATGCAAAGATTAACTGCTCTGACTACTGGAAGTTTACCTACTTTCATAGATGTTGGTTCAAATTTTGCTTCTGAAGAATTAACAGAAGATAATGTAATTGATCAGTTGGTAAATAATGGAAAAAAAGTTGTGTTTATGGGTGATGATACATGGGCCAATTTGTTTCCAAGAAGATTTTATAGGAATTATACATATCCAAGTTTTAATGTTTGGGATTTAGATTCTGTTGACGAAGGAATCAAGAAAAACTTATATCCTGAAATTGTCAAGGATGACTGGGATGTGTTAATTGCTCATTTTTTAGGTGTTGATCATTGTGGTCATAGATATGGACCAAATCATAAAGAAATGGAAAGAAAGCTTAGTGAAATAAATTTAATTTTGAGGTAAGAATTTTTTATTTGAATGAATTGCATAATAGTCACCTTTTATATGAATTATATTTTGTTTATGGATCTTTTAGAGATATGCTGAAAGAAATTCTTGGGCGTGAAAATATTATTCTTTTTGTGTTGGGTGATCATGGAATGACATCGACTGGTATATATTAATTAATATAAATATATTTGTACAAAATCAAATTAAATATTGATAAAATTTATTTTTTAGGTGATCATGGTGGAGAATCTGAAAACGAATTAACATCCGCTCTTTTTGTACTATCATCCTCAGAAGAATTACAACCAAAAACAGAAAGTGATATAAAACAAATTGACTTAGTTCCTACTTTATCAACATTAATGGGTGTTCCTATTCCATTCTCAAATATTGGTTCTCTTATTAAATCGGCTTTACCACAAAATTTTCATTTAGTCAGTAGTATTTGGAGAAATGCAAAACAGATAAATGATTATCTTACAACCTACTCTTTACAAAATGATGAACTTAATGATAAACATATTCATTTTATTAAAGATACATTCAAAATGCTAGACGTTCAACAAAGTACCAATACATTTGTAAAAAGTTGTGAAAACTTTATGCAACTCAGCAGAAGAGCGTGTGAAGAAGTTTGGATACGTTTCGATGAAAGTTCTATTCATAAAGGTTTACTCCTAATGTTTGTTTCTCTATACTTCAGTTTTTTACTTGTTGGTTCGTCAGCTTTAGATCATTATGATAAAATTACTAGCAAACAAGTGTTCATTTTATTTTCCATAATTTTACCATTGAATATAAGTGCATTTCTATTTTACTTTTATAAGGTAATTCATATAACTGTAGTATTTTTTGTTACTGGATTTATAGGTACTATTTTCCTTGCAATATTTTGTGTAGTTGTTTGGCCATCATTAACTCAAGATTTTCTTAGTACAAACAAACCTGATCAAATACTTTTACGAATATTTACTGTATCAACTACCCTTGGATTTTTTTCAAACAGTTACATTATTGAAGAATCATATGTATTGCATACATCATTTGTTTTATTGTTGTGGTATCTAGTCATAAAATTTAAATTAGAAAACAAAAAAACATGGTTTCGTAATAAAATAAAACCTAAACATTTTTCTCTTAAACACTGGATTACATCATTAAACTGCAAAGTTATTTGGTGTTCAATTGCCCTGTGTGGTATATTACGTTTCTCTCACTCATTTTGGCAATGTCGTGAAGAGCAAGGATGGTGTTTTGAAGATGGAGCTCAAATCAAATCAGGAAATTCAGTTATCTCAATAGCTGTTATAATAACTTTTGTAATTATTGTACACAAGTTATTAAAATGTTCTGGGAATTTAACTGGATGTTCTTTAAATGTTTATTTATCTTCAATTTTACCACGAGTAGCTACTGTAATGTTGGCTGTCCACTGGATATTTGATTCTTCATTCCAACGTGGCAAGACCTTACCATATGTGGCTTACTTACCTAATGTTATTCTATTGTTAACAGTAATACTTATAATAACATTATTTATCAGCCCATTACTGGTTCACTATGTAGACATACAAGAAGGCAAGACTAACCCATCAGAAAATTTGTATGAAATGATTTGTAAGATATTTAAAAATATTGTAAAAATGCAATTAGGTCCTTCCATTCAAGGTTATCCTATAGTATATGGTTTAGCCACAGTTTACAGTGCAACTTTTTTAATATTTTCTATACTGTTATGTATTGTTGGAGGACTAATATTTGGATATGTGTATGCAGTGTCTGCAACAATCATGATTATTTCTATCTGGATAATGGCCATGATAGTATCGGTTATAAGGCATAATCAGTGTACAAAAATTAGTAAGTATTAAAAAATATTTATGTTTATTTAGATTGTTTATTAAGTATAGATAAATCTTAATAAATTATCAAAATATAGTCCTTATTCTTTATGTGATTTAATAAGCATAATAAATAATCCCTAATTTGTAAATGGTAATATGTTATTATTAAGGATAATACAAATAGTTTTTAAATGTTTTGCAGATGAATTATATACTGTAAACTGGTTATATATTTTGTTATGGACTTTGTCATCATCATACTGGTTTTATGGCACTGGTCATAATCCTTCTTTTCCTGCAATACATTGGAATGCTGCATTTGTTATACAATCAAAAGTAGAAAATAATACATGGCTTCCAGGATTTTTTATTGTGGCAAACACGTTTTTTTCACAAGCAGTTCATGCATTTTTATTACCGGTAATTTATAAAATTAAATATTAAAAATATATTGATGAAAGTATCTCTGGATACATTTTATACTTATAATTTTGTTTAAAAACATAAACATACAGTAAAAAGTATACTTTTAAAGCATATTATTGATAGAGATTTATGAAAGTATATTTAAAGAAAAATTGTAAACTATTTTCAGACATTTTTTTGCTATATTATTTAAACTGGGTTTCAAAAAAATTAAACTCAAATTCCATATATATGTTAAAATGTATTATAATTAGTATGTATGTTCGTAATTTTAGTTGTTATTAATTTGCCCATTTTCCATTCATGGTGCTTGGTCAGGAAAATCATTGCCTCCTAAAGATGAAAATGAACAAACTATGGCTAGAGGTGAACTATTATTAGCTGAAAAATCTCGACAAATGATACATGGTGCATTTGATCTGACTGCTAAATACATTCTAGCTAATTGTTTTCGGGTAAATTATATATATTCTATATACATTTTTGAATAATTATGAAGCTTAATTCTTTATGTTTATTATTAGGTGGCCATGGTTATGGTAGCAACTACTATCCATTCTCGTCATTTGATGATGTGGAAAATTTTTGCTCCAAAACTGATATTTGAAGGAGTAGCACTATTTATTACGTTGCCTTTTTCTCTCTTTGGATTTATTCTAATGTACCGTGTAACTCAACACATAAATGTATTATTTGAAAGAATTATGTTACAACATTCAAGTTAAGGATGTTTTATTTGATGAAAAAATAACAAAATAATTGTTCATAGAATATTCTTCGACTGTTTAGTGTCTAGTTTTTTTAAACTCAAAATCTTATTTTTAACTAAAATTTAAAAGTTAAATTAATTATATCTCAAATAATTTAAGTTTTGTTTTCTTAATAATTTTGTATCGATTCACATATAAATGCTTTAAATTAAATATAAAAATATTGTTTTGATTGTATTTGAATAATATTAGAATGTTATCTTATAATACAGTTTTCAGTATTTTATTTCATATCTAGTATTTATATTTTATAGAGCTGCTTTACATGCAAATTTACATGTATCATTTTGTTTTGTATTAACTTTTTTATGTTTTATCTATTTTCATTATGTAAGCTACGACTGACTGTAAGTAGATAAAAAATTAAAATCATTATTTAATTAGTTATGTATGCTTTGTTATTTAAACTGGTAAAAAGAATGATAAATATATATATTTATATTTATAGCATTACTAATATGAATGTAATAGATATACCTAAAAAAAAAAATCTGATAAATCACTATTATTTAAAAAGTGATTTTGAAAACATTTTTATAAATTATAAATTGTATTTTATGTTGGTTTATTATTATATTAGACAAATTATAATCAATACTTTTTACAAAATTAATAAATGGTTCTTATAACTAATAATTACAGACAATAATTACAATAATTGTAACATTAAACAAATAACAATATTTTAGTTACTCTGCATTTATTAACTGATTAAAGGAAGATAAATAATAACTTTTACATATTTATTATACGTGTATTGTATTTTTATTTTCATTACTATAATATTTATTGATTAAACTTTGACATTTATGTTAAACTAACTTATAGTTAAGTTATAAAACTTCAAATTATTATACCTCTCATTAATAGTAATTGGCTCTTTAAGTTTAAAATTGTCTGATAATAAAAGAAAATAAATCAGTCAATTAAAATCAATTTACAAAGGTCAATTATTTTACTTATGAGTGGAATATGTTTGACACTAAAATTATTAAATTAATGCCATTTTTAAAATGAATATCTAGTTGTTTAATTTTAATATTTTATAAATAAGTTATTTTATATTTTAATAAGTTATACCAGTGATTATAAATATTAATAATTACTAATAATTTATAATCAATGGTAATATGTTTGCATATAATAAAAGTAAGAAAGTAAATTAGCTACTATAGTTATATATATTTTTATATTTATATTCAAAACATTGTGCTTTTGCATTTATCACAATTATTTAAATAAAATAGAAAGGGTAGCATTCAAGAGAAGATTAGATTTGGGTAGATACTATCATAATATATTTAATATTAAACAAACTACATTTATAAAAATTGAAACAAATTGATAGTATTTTATATAAGACCTAACTTGAAAAACAAATAAAGCTAATCTGTTTAACTATATATATTATAATTTATTATTTAGAAGATGATGAGAGAATATTATAAAAATGAACTGTTTTTTTTTAAATAAATAATATTTTTTAGGATAAGTTCACATGGTCCAAGCCCTAATTATATTAATATCTTTAAACTAAACCACCATAAGACATATTAATATTAATTAATAAGGGATAGTCTTATAATTTAAGATTATATTTTCTAAGATAATAGTTCTTTTTAAAATATTAGCATCTATTGCCTTGATAAAATTTTTAACTACTTAATAATTATACAAATTATCCTTTGAAGATATACCCTTTGTTTATATTTTTCTAGATAATGAAGATGACCAAATTCTATTTTAAATAATGAGTGAAGTAAGAAATGTAGGTACCTTATTATTTTACTATCATTATCATAGATTCCTGGATGTAGATACATTTCTGATCATCAACTATTTTACCTATATTTTTTAAACAATTATGTCTACAAAATTCTAATATGCTTTAAAAATGGTATATTTTTCAAAAGATTTTGACTTTTGTTGTTCTATTTGTAGGCAATTAAAATTTTAGACTTTTTCTAGTTTTTAATTAGTTATTGATTGATCACACTTTAAATTGTTATATTGTTGGTTCAATGCTTTAAAATATTACACAAGACAACTCATAATTTGGTCTTACTTTAATGTAATAATAATCTTTAGTCAAGATTACATTTTGAAGAAATTGGTTATTTCAAAAAAAATATTGGAGTTATTCAAAAATTTAAATAATTCACCCAAAGTGTATTATATTTTTTCGAATTTTAAATATTTTATAGCAGTTATTTTGTTATTTAAAAATATATAACCAATGGGACTTTTTAAACCTAACTTAAAACTAAAACTGGGTATTTTTATTAGTATCATATACCATGCTAAGTAGCGGTTCATCCCAAAGATGGGCCCGTGTGCAAAAGTAACAAAAGAGGCTCTTTTACCTTTTAATTCTATGTAATATAAATATAGATACATGTATTCAAATTTAAAGTTGGGTAGTATTTTTTATTCTAAAATAATGAAATCTTATACAAATCTGTAGGTACTATCAATTTTTATTTAAATTAAAATTACATACAAAATTAGATAGAATTATTTAAAAATAACTTATATTTATAATAAAAGTTCAATCAAAATTTTGTTTGCGTGCTTTTTTTTTTTGTTGCAAAATCATTAGTTTTTTTAAAAAAAATTTAACTGACGTTTTCAATAAATATAATTCCAAATCCACTTAATCTTTCTCCACACATTGAACTCCGTAAATATTTTTTTTATCAACTTTAATTTCGAAAATGAACGTTCTTCTGTGGCAACTGTTACAAGAAGTATTAAAAATAACATACATGCTTTACATATTTCAGAAAATGTTGTTGTTAAAGAGGGATTCTCTATTATAAGTAATTCAGTAATTGCTTTTACCGATGTTCGTTTTGTAATTTCTTCTTTAAAACAAGATGTGAACGATAAAATTTGACCAGCAAGAGCATTAGATAAATCAAATTCTAACTATTTATTATTTTTTGTAGGTAATACAATTAATAATAGACTCTTCTAAACCAACACTTGATTGATCAAACATTTCCACAAAGCTAATAAATGATTCATTTATTTCCAATGTTTTACGATTACCATCGAAATCTGAAATAATCGAGATGTGTCGTATAACTTGACCAGTAGCGTCCTCAGTTTTTTTGGATGAGGGGGATATTGATTTTTGACTAGTGACAGATCCATGAGGCTTCGCCCCTCCACACTCTCTTTCACTGAATTTATAATTTTTAGGAATTAGTAGAGGTTCATCAATTGTTTTACTTCTTTTGGTAAAACAATAGTTTATTTTTCTTTTGATTAACATAACTAATAAAATAAAATAAATATATTTTTTATGGTTATATTCAAATTCAAAAAAAATAATTTTACTTAATTTTATATTATGAAACAATGAATGTACAAGTACAAAAAATATGGTACTAGTAAAATTCAACGAAAATTATAATTGATGAATGAACGCAACTACACAAACGAAGATCGAGAACAAATAAAAACGAGTTCAATTTGCCGTGCCGCAACAAATTACCGTCCGGTCGACTACGGGTCAACATCGGGCATCGTCACTCTGCTTTATTATTATTTTTATAAATATACATGAATTCAAGTATTCGACTATAATATACCATGGTATATACATGTATTTCATTGTAGAACATATTCATATATTTGCTTATAATTTATAAATAATGTTTTAATTTAAAACTTCTATATTTAATTTTGTATAATTTATTAGACGATAATATGCAATATAAATATATTGTAACTACTAATAGTAACAAAATCAGCTCCGTCACTACATTACGGGAAAAATTGAAATAACAATAATTGTAAATTATTTACAGGACGTGTATTTGTACAACAAACATATTGGCGGTAGGTATGTCTTATGAGTTATGCAGAGTGCAGAAACAATAAACATGACGCACGTGAACATCGAATTTATAAGAATACATGTACCTGCAGGAGTGCGATCTAATCTACGACCAAAGTCTTGAATTTTTAAACCTACATTTTTTTTATGTAGATAATAAATCATTACAAAAATTCAATGGTGAAAGATATGACATCCTGATCCCCTCCCCCGTGAGCACGCCGATGAACTTGACTTAGTTAATTAATCTTACTAATATCTTGAGTAGTATCCATTATGACAGAAAAAATGGAGATTTGTTAATAATTAAAATAATTTATTCTAATATCGTTAATTAGTAATATACTATATATAATATACTAATATCGTTAGTAGTAACTTTGAACAATAATGGGCTCCCCAACACAATGGCTCAATGTATGACACGCCACTGTCATATACATATAAAATCAATTATAAAGATGTAGAAATTAATGGGATGATTAAAAGTGATCAGTGGCGAGCATGTAATACTCAGAAAAACCATGGAATTATTCAACTAACTGTGAATCAAAGTTAGATCCAAAATCTAAATACTGGAACTCATATCCAAGCAATAGCTAAAACCATTGTAAAAGTTACTCAATTTCAATATTAAAGTTAATACTTCATTTGTAGTGTACACTAGCAGACCACCAAATAAAAGAAAAATTGTGAGATTATGTTTATAATTGTTATTAGATTTAAAGTTTTACAGTAAGTAGGGACGTATTTAAAGGGAGCGTTCTCTGTGCCCCCAATTCACCGTATTTAATATTTTTTTTATTATTAAGAGCAAGGGGGTAAGGATAGATTATTAATGGAAGGGACTTCGATGAGTAATAGGCTGACGCGAAAAAAATAAATATTTTTATTTGAAATGATAGTATAAAAACTGAAAACGTATAAAATACGTGTGTTGCTAGTAAATAAAAAAAAAACATAGAAGTGACGGCCGTAACCTAAAACCGACTGTACCATTATAATCTACAGATAATAAAAATAATTTAATATCTATATCATTGCAATAGGTACGAAAAAACAAACTTAACAATGAATACGTAAACATGGATAGATCAAACAATAGATAGCGTCAACAAAATGTTTTGTTGACGTCGGTCACCATGGCAAGATCACGAGTGTCAACTATGTATTGATATCGGCAGTGAACGTTTTAACTAAAAAGTAATTTTTATTTGTAGTACCTACCTAAAATTTTTTTTCTGATTATGGTTATTAATTATTAACTAATTAGAATTTTTGAATGGGGATTGGAACCCTCCAAACTTCCCTTTACCTACGCCCCTGATTAAGAGTATTGATCTCTTTAGGTTCTCTAATTTTTCACACACGGGCACACGGTGGTTTACCATGCATTGACGGCTTGTTCTATGATGCACAGGAGAATGAGAACCATCCAAAATAATTATAAACAAAATTATTAGGTTCCTGTAGTAAATTATAATTGGTTATTATGCACATAGTCTGTAATTAACAAAAATATTTATAAAAAAAAAAAAGGTTTTGCAGCTGAGTTGAGAAATATGTCTATTAGCGATTAAATATTAGCGGAGCACACTTGTTCCGGACGGCCGTACAAATATTAGTTACATGCGTAGATACGTCGGTTAGAGTAATACATAGTAGTCTGGAGCGCAATCAATGTGTGCACCGGACTTATTTTTATCACTTCATCTATCACGTCGATCGTGAAAATAAAAATGTTGTGTTTATGTTTCATATATAATAAACACAAAATTTTTCATACAAGTTATTTTTTTCTAATTTAATTTAATTTTACCGTAACGAAGAGCTTATAAAGCTTATATAAAATTAAACGTACTTATACCTATAACAAAATTAGTAATTTTTTACATGTCTACATAGGTATCTTATAAATTAATTATGCACCACCAAAGGCGTTCTCAGGATTTTAAATGGAGGGGGATGAAAACATTTACAAAATAAGCCGTAAGAAAATAAAAATAATAACTAGTCAATACGCCTAATTGTGGCATTCACTCGCCTTCGCTTAGGGCACAGTTTACTCCCACACCATTCCTTCAAACTTTCCCTCAATTCTTCCCCACTATGCACTCGACACCATGAAGATGCAATATGTGATTTCAACCACCTAATTTTTAATTGTCCCTCCCTCCTACCAAGTAGACAACTCCTTTTTTCTTTTTTATCATCCTTTGGTTACATCACTCCTGACTCAAATCTCCTTCTTAATTCTCGTTCCACTCTCATTATTTCTTCCATAATTTATTTTATCAATTTTGCTGGTTCCTTATTTAAACCCTTTGTTCTTATTTAATTTATTAATTTTTAGATTCTGAACGGAGTGATGGAATCTATTGGCTTTAAAATGATGTGTGTTTTTTTTTTATTTTTTTATTTTTTTTAGATTCTGAACGGAGTGAAGAATGTATTGATTTTACAATGATGTGTGTTTTTTTTTTTTTTTTTTTTTTTGTGTCTGTCGACACGATTTGGGGCAGTAAAAATGCTTCGATTGCCTTATGTAGCAACTTTTCTGAAAGAAAAGTGAATCTATTTGGTACTTTGGGGGGTCAAAAGTAATTTCCAATATTTTTTAAATGCGACGGGAAAAACCATAAAAAAATTTGGGAAAAACGGGAGTTTTTACGCAAAACCAATTTTCGACATAATCAAATTTTTTATTTTGCTATAACTCAAAAACTAATCAATGTAAATACTTGAAATTTTCACCAAATGTTTAGATTAGCGTTCTCTATACACCATTAGATTTCAAAGTATTTTGACTTTTATTAAGCTATTTATAGACAATTGAAATTTTCAATTTTTTTAAGTATTTTTTTTTTTACATAACGATAAAATTTTTTTGGCTGCCCAGAAAATCTT